>LTAE01000186.1:28651-82401 GCA_001647135.1 Pontederia paniculata | reverse complement strand
TCTCTCTCTCTCTCTCTCTCTCTCTCTCTCTCTCTCTCTCTCCCCTCCCTCCCTCCCTCCCTCTCGACTTTGGTTTTCTCTTGTTCATGTTGGGGAGTTTACTAAGAGGAGAGAACGAGTACCAATAACAACTTGGGGAAGAGGTAGAAGACATATCGCGGGGAAGAAGCGTGGAATACGAGCAAGGACGAGGAAGAAGGAGATAAGCTAACAATAAACAGGATATATAATTAGGAAAAATTGATGTTTTACAAAGGTTGATAATTGTTATGGTTTCTACACTAAGTTAACCATGACTATATGAAGGTGTTAATGCTATTATGCCTTCATCGACTATGGGAAGAAGACGAGATTTACAATTGTTATAGACAACTTAATGACCGAACACATGAATTGCATCCTAGTTGACATGATTCGTGTTCACTCTTATGGCTCTTAATCGGTCGGGAGTGACCGTGTTGCTCAAGACACGGGTATGTTCCTCGATAGCTGCAAAGTGGAAAATAAATCACCATTAAGGGTTGTGTTACCTATGGAAATGGGCCATGTTAACATTGTCAACTAGACGTGGATCGTGTTCTAATCACACATGGACTGTGTTCCTTTGGGAGGGAATGGCCAAAACCTAAAAACCCAATCTTGGAAACGATCGTGTCGTCTTGACGCGATCCATACTATTTTATGAATAGAAGAACTGGACATAAACCACGTTGCCTACAATGCGGGATGTTTTCTATTGACATAGACCCCACAAATAAACCTCAAAAAATGGATGGCGTCTACCTTTGACGCGGGTCGTGTTTCCCTTTTTGAATGATAGTTGGAAATATTAAAATTATGTTTTAAGGTATGCATTGTTTAATTATGATTTGATATAACCTAGAAAGAGGCTTAGGTACTCCTGATCATAGGATTTAAAATGAATAGTGCATGTGATTTAATTATAGAGTGTATGATTTGGTTCCTAGAGAATATTTAACACGAACCTCAGATGTAGGATGATTGAGTTCTTTCAAGAACAATTGTCTATGAATTCCTTCGAGAGAAATTGACAATCCTTTCGGAAATTATTATTGATAAATTTTTGGACCTAGCTAGCCTTAATGTCATCGAGGTTAAAGCTAATGACCTTCATGATTGGTAAAGACCCACTACTGATTGTGATAATCAAACAACTTAGGCTAAGGAAAAGATTGAATTGGTCAAGAACATATTGAACAGGAAACGATGTGCATTGTATTCATCACAATGCAATAGATGTTTTTTACAATATAATAATTAATGATATTGTCAAGTAAGAAATAAAGCAATGAGAAGGTAAAAAAGATAAAGTTACTACAAGTGAATCTATTGATATTGATGTCAATTTTCTTTATTATATTTTCGCATATGATTTTTCCTATCATATAGTAATAAGCCAACTCAAGATGTTAATTATATCATAGTAATGAGATTTTAATGATAAATTAAAATATCAATGTCCATTTATCTTATCTTGCATAAGCATGATTCACTACAAGAAAATTCACAATTTGCAACGGCTCCTTCGTCTCATATCTGTCGCAAAATTGCTCGTCGCAAATTTTTTGCAACGGAAATGTCACCATATAGTGTAACAGTTCCGTCGCAAAAAATTTGCAACGGGTGTATTTGCAAGGAGGTGCCGTCGCAAATTATGAATTTTCTTGTAGTGATTTTCTACCTTTGATTTTGTGGTTGGACTTTTACTAGGTAGAAAATCCAGTCCATGAAAGATTATGAATCTTATGATTATGAGATACTCAATCTTAATTCTCTTTATCACTTAATAATGTGAGATACATGTACATAATCCAAGTCTAATGATTTTCAAATACTTCAAATCATTTGAGTATGTTCGTCAAATCTAGCTATTCAATTTCATGAATAGCTTTTGGAATGATCATAATAAAGTTTATCCATTATTAAATTTGTATGTTAGTACATATAATAGAACTCATATCATATCAATTAGTAATTATCAACGCAGAGAGAATCTTACATGAAATAAATTTAGAAATCAATATCACACAACTTCGGATGAAGCATACCCTAATGCTAACAATTTATTCACTAAAAGGCATCATACAAACTAGTAGATAAAAAGTAATAAATAATTTAACACCCATAATGTAATTATAGTAGAGATATATAAACTCAATATATTTTTTGTTTTTTTTCTCTCAAAAAAATATTTTTTTAAGGTAATATTATATTCATTATATATATATATATATATATATATGTACATTTAGTAGAAATATATAGTAATGATGCCCCCTATTTTCTTGAAAATTAATTAATGGTATACTTATACGATAGAAAAAAATGGATGTGCTCCCTAAGTAAGTAGGGAGCACCATATTACCCTCCTCATCAACCATATGATATTAAATCTACAATGAATAGATTTAGGAGAGAAAAAATTTGATATCCATGATAGGTTTAATATTTTACGATTGAGAAACTAGGTAACATGGTGCTCCCTAGTTATGTGATTTATTTTAAATAATCAATATTTATACATTAATGAATTGGAATCCTTTTAATTGAATAGGAATAAATCAAATTAATTTAGTAATCCCCCCAACTCTTTGTTATAATAGCATACATTTCAATTTTTTCTTTATACATATTGAATACATAATGTATGATTTAAGATTAAATTTAATATCTAAAGAATGAAAATTAATCATGTTAAAGAAAATGATTATTAAGGCATGAAAATAGTAAACATTTAGAAAATAAAAAATACGTGGTTTATAAGGAGGTAATTTTAATTTATTATTTACTTCATTTTTTAATATCATATTATATTTTTATTATTTATATTATTATGCTGATGGAATACTTCTTAAATATATTACTATCAATTTCATTTTCTTAATATACAATTAAATATTTATATGATACTAATTTACGTATTTAATATATACAATGATAAATTATAATAGTTCATCTATTAGCATTTTTTATGCAACCATTAACGATTATCGATTTATCAATTTTTTTGAAGTTGGACTTCCTAACTTTTCATGTTGGCTCCTTCGCGGATTATGGGGACTATACATATCTCAGGACTAAAGTTGAGGGTCCTAAATGTAAAAAGAAAAAGTTAAGAGACAAAAGTAAGAGATAAAAGGGAAGACAAATTCGAATGACAATTCGTATAATTTACCCGTATGACTTCATAAAATCAACATTAACGGATTGAATAATCTCAATAACAAGATATTATAAAAATATCTTCTATATGTATCCGTTATGGAAGAGGAAAATCTTGAACAATCTAGTTATAACGCTCTTAATTAGTTAATCTTTTTAAGCCTTTGGAATAAGAGGAAGTGAATGAACGAGAATGAAAATAGAGGGTAAGACGTCATTTGGTAAAATTCAACTTCAAATTGAGTTGAAAAAAAATAAAAATTCTAAGGAGGATACATGAGAGTTTTCTTTAGTTATTATTCAAATAAGGTGAACGGGCACCTATTGCATCTAAATAGCAATGCTATTAAAATGGTACCTGACCAATTGGTTCGACTAGTTCAATCAAGAGTTGAATCCAGTCTGGTCAATTTGACCCAAAACTAGAATAAAAGTTGAATCGACCGGAATCACTTCAAATTGGATAAAGCTTGTGAACTGACAAATCGAGAAAAAAAATCTGGTTAACTCTAGTTTTAAAAAATATAATAACTATAAGAAAATTTATAGTAAAAATGAAAGGAAACTTTTGGAAAGAAGGGGAAAATTATTAAAGAAGAAATAATAGGCAATAACAAATATGAAAAGAGGAAATAAATATGGAAGGAGAATTAATGAAAATAAAAAAAAGGAAGGAGGTGAAGAAGAAATTAAATAAAAAAGGAAAGATGTGAAAACAAAATAAAGTCTAGTAAATAATAGGAAAGTATGAATGATTTAAGCTAAAACAATCAATATATCATCATTACTATTATATAAATAATAAAGAAAAGTAATAATTTATCAATTAACATAATTTTGGGTAACATTAACTTTTTGAAATAAATAAATAATTTGGAAAAAAAAACATTCATTATAAATAATATAAGGAAGGAGATGAAATAAAAGAAAAGTTCAGTGATTTACAGTAAGTAAATTAATGTAACATTAGTATTATACAAAAAACATCATGGCTTTGAAAAAAAACATTAACTTGTTGAAAACATAATAAATAATATTTTTATAATAATATATGAATACTAGTAAGTTGTTATTAAAAGTTTTATATTTTATAGTATTAGTTTTGTTAGATATACTTAAGATTATTATAAATAATATTATTTTACTAAAATTTGATTGAATTCGATCTCAATTGATTTGATTTCTAATATGAGGACATAACAAAATAGTTTTCTCAAATGCAAAATAAAATGAAATATTGTTAGTGAAAATCAATAAACCTATATTGGTCATCACGAGGAGTGATGTAATATCATAATTATTTGACCCATGATCTCCAAAAATATTATTATAAGAATATTGCTTAGGACTCCAAAATAGAAACCTTTTATAGCGGGCTACAATAAATAAACTATTATAAAATAAGACTACACAAACACAATTCTTACTTTGATAAAATGAGATAGTATTATATAATATATACAAAAATTAAAATAAAAAGGACATTGTCACACCCTTTGTAACACCCTCAAATCCACACCCCGTCACCTGACAGAATGCGAATCTGGTAATGTTACCAACTTACATCTTTGACTATACTTTGACCAATCCACGGGTCAACCCTATAAATCCATCAATGCGGAAGTCAATACCAGGACCTATGCCATGTGCAAGTCACCTCATTACGAACACCATCACGCTGTCGCTGCGCCATCACCATCTATTTGAACATATTTGCCTACAAAATTGAATTTATAGGGGAGATGAATCTCCCGTAAGTTTTGACACTCAGTATGTAAATGATCATAAATAAGATAATCAATATGTAAAAAAATCATTAGTTGACAATAAGTTTTAACAATTAATAATATCTCAATAGGGTCGTCCTTTACCTTTGACCTTTAACTTTACATTTCAATATCCATATTCAATAGATAGCAAGAGTAGCAATTTACACCCTCTATGATGATGTGCTTTCCTTTCATATCATTATCCAATGGATGACATGAGTAGCAATAATCACATTCTCTAGTGATGCCAATATCTTTCCTTTCAATATACTCAAGTCATCATTAACATATCATTCTCTATTTATCTTGTCTTATATGAAGCAATCATTAACAATCAATGTGAGCCTTGTTAGTGCAAGAAGATTTCAGCGATCCGGGGCCAATATGGCTAGCTAGGTCATGGGTCAACCCGAGACCCGTCAATAACAATTAAACTCAGAGAGAGAACCAATAACCCTCAGGGAATTAAAGCCTACTCTCTCTATCAATAACCAAGGACACCAATAACCCTTATAGGATTAAAGTCTGCCCCTTTTTCAATAACTCATAAAAGTCTGTTCTCCAAGTCCGTCGGGGCCTTCCTCTTCATGCATCAATTCAATCACAATCATTTACATATTTTACCTTATTATATTTTCAGCTAGGTTAATGTTTAGACACCTAAATCTACACGGCTCATCAATTCATACTCAATTAATCAATACAATCACATTAATATTCAATCAATCAATATGGTCATTTAGGGTTAGAGTTTCGCATCCATCAATTATTATGTCAGCATCAATATCTTCATCGTCTATCATGGCCCGTGAAATACAGCTCACGGTCGTGAACAACGTCATCACGGCCCGTGATGTAAATATCACGACCGTTACGACCTTCCTATTGTCCTTCATGGTCCTTCACAGCCTGTTATGAACCATCACGACCCGTTACGTTTCCATCGTAGCGTCCTTCACGGTCCGTAACGCAACCTCACGACCCGTTATGTTTCCTTCGTAGCGTTCTTCACGGTCCGTAACGCAACCTCACAGCCCGTGAAGTTTCCTTCATGGCCGTGAACCTAGTTTCACAACGCGAGCTTTGATCGGCGGTTGCAGTCGACCCTTGTTCCGTTGTCCTTCACAACTTGTGACTTCTCATTACGGCCCTTGAAGTCTCTTCACGACCTGTGATCTTGGGTTGTGATCGTCGTCCGTTCCGTCTCACGGTCCATTGCGTTGCATCTTTCACGGCGTGGCCAACCTTCACGACTCGACATCACGACCTGTGACGAAGTCGTCATGGCCGTGCCTGGGTGTTACTTTCCATCGTCACGGCCCGTGATCAGATGGTCACGGTCGTGACAGCCGCCGTCAAGGCCCGTGACGTATTCGTCACGACCGTGACGGAAAATTTCCGAGCGAATTCCCGTGACCGAAGGATGTTGTCCTCGACTCCCACTGTCACGGCCCGTGACATGTCTGTCACGGCCGTGACGGGAAATTTTTGGGCGTGTTTCGCCCTTTTTTTCTTCTCCGAACAGATCCAAAATTCTTCCTATAGGTATATTATTATATGGAGATCTATAACACTACATTTTCTACATTTTTGGCCTTGAAATCTACATCATATACATCTTACATTAATCTATTTCTAATCAATCCACCTTATATAGGGAAAAATCCTTGCTAGGGCATAAACATCATATAAAATTCATCATAATATCATAATAATCCTAGCATGCATTGATCTATCATGAAAATCTATTCTAAGGGGATTCGCCATGTTACATACCAAAAATCTTAAATATAATCACAATTACATACCGTCCTCTATAGCCAACCTATCTTCTTCCTTGTCATTGATCTTCTACTTCATGTTGATCTAACTCTGTGAGGAGAGAGAAGAGGGGGAGAGAGAGAGAGAGAGAGAGGAGAGGGAGAAAATTATGGGATGAGAGGAGAGGGGTTGGGTCCTATTTATAGGAAAAACAATTAAGCCCTAGATGAAGTTTGAATGCAATGAAAACTCTAACTTTATTTATAATTTTAAAAGATANAATTATGGGATGAGAGGAGAGGGGTTGGGTCCTATTTATAGGAAAAACAATTAAGCCCTAGATGAAGTTTGAATGCAATGAAAACTCTAACTTTATTTATAATTTTAAAAGATAATCTTCCATATGATTAGGATTCTTTTAAAATAGTCAACATAGGATTAGAAATATTTAATTAATAAGAAATATAATAATTTAATTTCAATTCAAACTCTTTTTCTAATCTTAACCAACTATATTTTTCCTTATCTTATCCTATCTATCTCCTCTTTATTTTATTTTATTTTATTTTAAAAGTATGAGATATTACACCCTTCCTCACCAAGAACATTTGGGATGAGGTGTATATTCCTCATCCTCGCCTTGCACCCTTACCCTGTCCCGGCTATGATCTTCGGGGTGCGAAAAAACTGGTGGATTGTTAATATTTAGATTATACATTAATAACTTATGTTTGCAGTTTCAACATCGATCTTATTTTAATTCAATTTGAAATTGATTTAGTTTTAACATTTCTGATTCATTCAATTTGAAGTCCTATATCCTTAACATGATCTTTCAATCATAAGTACTCATATTTATTTTAACTATTTAATTCAAAAGATAACGATGGGAATATATTTTCTAACTCTACCTCCTTCACAAATTTATTACAACCCTCTCCGACATGAGGTTTGAAAAATGTTATGATATTTTCTTCTCAAGATAACTTGATATGATTTTTCAAATTAAAAACTATCGTGAGAATGATATTTTTTTCGAATTGAAGGAAACGATCCTCTATCTTATCACTTTATTATTTATGCGATTAATGCACTTATTAGCACTTTTGCCATCAAATTTCTCACATCACTTGGATTGAATAATCAACTCATCCCCTACCAGTGCGAGGAGAAAAATCCCGGTGATCAATCAGCAATTGAAAATTTCTTATAGGGTTCTCGAACCTCGAGGATTATTGTCCCCCTAATATGAAGGGGAAGCCTCGCCCCCTTCCCATCACTCAAGTGAGGGATGACAACCTGATCGCGCTAATAAATATTTATCTTTTCTTTATTTAGGGACGAATCCATAACGAAAAGTTAGGGGTGTCGATATATATAAAAGTAAAATAAAAAAATTGGGAGGGGCCAAGGATTGAACTGTTGACTTCAACATAGTACCCAAAATCCTCTAACCACTACACCAAATAGATAACTTTGTTTTTTTTAATATTTATTTTATATATTGATTATATCTACTAGGATATACTTATATATATACTTATATATATACTTATATATATATATATTTTTTTTTCTATACCGAAAAGTTGGGGGAGAAGGGCCGAGGCCTCCCTCACACTATATGTAGGTCCGTCTCAGCTTTACTATCTTAGTTAGCAATAACAAGGACTATGCATATTTAAGGACTAGAGTTGTCCAAAGATATTCAATGAGCAAAGTTGGATGACCATTTATTATCAATATAATTTTAGATAATCAATAGTTAGTTCGCGGATTTAACGACTAGAGTTGGAGTTGAATTCTATGTGTACCATCGTTGGAAGATGAAAAATCTAGAACAATCTAGCCATAGCGAACCATTGGTAAAATTCAACTCCAAATTGGGTTGAGAAAAAAAATGAAATTTGGAAGGGGAACACGAGATATTTTTCTTAATAATTATCCAAATAAGGTGAATGGAGATCTTATTCCTTTATATGATACCTATTGAATATAACAATTTTTCTTAAAAAATAAAAGAAACATTTGTTCCTGAAAATTAATAAACGTTGATTACTGAACACGATTGGAGAGTGGCATAACATCATAATTACTTCACTCATGATCTCCTCTAATGCTAATTATAAGGACATTGCATAAGATGACAAAGTAGAAAATATTCTCTTTTTTATAGTAGAAGACTTGACCCTAACGATATCACCATTGGGTAACAGTAAATAAATTAAAGACTTACCGAACTCAATTCTTTACTTTGATATTATATGTTACTCCACCTTAAAGATAAATAAAGTAGCCTTTCTCTAAATATATTGAATGTAATTATTGATAACATAGAATTTTCCTTCCTAAGCTTGAGAGGGGAGAGCAAGAGGGAAATATATTAAATGGATGTATACTACATTTATCTGTTTCCTTTCAATTCATGCACAACCTGTGATTAGGTTTGGAACGCATATATAGGAAATGAAAACAACCGGCACTCCATTTGTCTTTCGAAGACAACAAACAAAAGAGGGAAGCGATGCAGAAATCCAAATTGATTTTACAGAAGGATATGATCAAAACATAAACAAATTAATCATCATTCAGAACTAACTGTAGGGAATGGAGGTTCAAAATTCAAAATTCATAAAAATATTTTATTAAATATGTCAACAAATAATCAAATCTCAAGGTTTCTCACTACAAAAGTAATTCTTTGGCTTCACCTACACAGATAAAATTATAATACATTTTACAGAAACAATACTGCCACCAACCAATATACCCTCCTCAGCAATCACACCGACCAGTATAAGAATGATCCTAAATGCCTTTGCCCTATATACTAGCGAAAGAACTTTTATTTTGATATTATATTCAGATGAGACCATTATTATATGCATGGGAAGCCTGCAGAGGCATTCCTGTACCATATGAAACAGCTGAGTACGGATTACCAAATGGATTTGCAGGGGTCTGGTATTGCGGCTGACCCATCATCATCATCTGCTGCTGCATTAGGAAAGCTTGTTGCTGTTGAGCCATTGCTGCCATCTGCACGGCATGTGGCGCAGCAATTACATTTGAAGCATAAAATGGGTCATGCATAACAGGTTGCATTACAGGACCTGCCATAGGCCCCATCTCCCATGGATTATAACTTGTATTCTGGCTCGCTCGTCTCTCTGCATCATCGTACAAGCTGTCTAACGTGAGTTTGTCCAGTCCTCCAGCCTGCAACCGAAATCCATGATTTTTTTATATTGGAGCAAAAGATGCAAAGTATTTTTCACATATACTCTCTAATAATACGACATGAGTACATGAAGAAATGTAGGCATGGTTCCAACACGATTAAGATATAAGACAATATTTTGTAGCAATGATAATTCTCATACATGGATCTTCTGAACTAAGAGTACGATACTACATAGAGCTACAGATAGATGAAAAATGTTTATCAAACATGCTTTACCATTAATAACGTCTGAGTTGACTTTGAGTTACTGAAGTACATAACCATGGTCACTGCTTATTATAAAGATGTTAATGATAGCATGATGATTTATGCAATAGTTAGAGCCAACACAATTTCAAGATACATGAAAGTAAGATCTAAAAACTAAATGACAATCTGATGTTTGTACTATATGATCAACAATTCATCAAAGAACTAAATGCCCAAGTAAAGAACCTAAATTCATACACAAAGTTCTCTTACCAATTTACTTGAAGTAACAGCAGTTTCATTGGAGCTTGGGGCTGTGACAAGTGCCAATTCCCATCCAGTAGTTCCATTTTCTGGAATAAAACCTCCAGAGGGGGCAGTGGTAGGGGCATCTGAATGATTAGACAAATATATCAAGGACAACCTGATGTGCCAGAAAAGTAATATAGACAAATACTGGTGTTAGCAGCCTACCAATGGGAACTATAGCAAGTGCCAAAGCATTCTTATTATCAAGCTCAGAAGTATCTGGAATCGCATCATTCAATCCCTAGGGTCAGTGCAACACATAGTTAGACAAAGTGTTAGCTATAGAATGGATCTATGAACTTCATGACTGGATGTATCTAGTACCAGCAAATCTGTTGGTTCAGATGCTGGCTCCTCCACTTTAACTGGTTCTGGTGGTGGAGGGGGTGGTGGAGGTGCAAGATCCTCAGGAGTTTTTTTGTCTTCTATTGCTAATACTACCTTTGGAGCAACTTCTTTCTCATCCTTCACCTGAGAAAAAAAAGTATTCAATTTGATATGTGAAGATATGAACCACCAAAAAGATAGAAGGATAATATGATTTTTCATTAATAGACGTTTGATGTAATATATCAAAAATGCTTAGCTGCTTGATGAAAACAAGGCATTGTCGATCGTCACTGTGAAAATATTGCAGTTAAGGTAATATTTTTAAACAATAAGATGAATGTTTGTTTTATATCCTGCACTTGGAACTTGTGCTTCCCTTAAAAAAAAACTTGCACTATAATATAACTAATGATGACATATATTGGATGAAGTTTCCAAGTCTATGAAGATCAATAATTCATCTACTAATTTAGTTCTAATAAAATGATAGGGTGGTCACTCTTACTTTCTTTTAGAGGTGAAGATATGAGATCCTACTGTCTTTTACAAATTGAGAGGACTAACATTTTATATGTTTATAGTTTAAGGTTGGATGCGGAAGACACTTATCGTTTAGAGATGTTAGAGGAAATATTTTTATTATAAATGCTGTCATTTATCAACTATATCTTGCAAATCTTAGTGATCAAGGAGATAACGATATAAACAAAACATATGAAGCAAGTTATCCGTGGTTAGAGAAAAAGAACCAAACGATGAATGTCATCATTTAACCTGATCTCTGTGAACTGTTGAAACTCGTGGAGCATCCCTAACATATTCTTCCATAGCAGTAAGAAAAGATGCAGTGGGCTGCATATCATAAATAGTTTAAAAATATTAGAAATACAACAATATGCTGCCACATGCCCTTTGCAAAGTAATAAGAGAGTGAAAAGAAGAAAAGGGAGAGAGGTAAAAGAAAAACTAAAACACACCTGTTCAATTTTAACAAATTTCTCTCCTCTCCCAATGTCCATGCTCTTACATACTTCATAAAACTCTGACAGTCTCTCTGCCTGCAAATGGATAAATATTGTTATACAAGCAATACCACAATCAGAACAAAATACTAGATCAGTTTGTGTCATTGAAGTGCTTTAAGTGGCATAAGATCCTGCAGATGCAGCCAACATTGAGTACAAGAAGAGGAAAGAGACAAGAAGTTTCACTGGATTAATGTGAAGAATCACTTCTGAATTTTTCCACTTCATAATCATGATATGCACCCCATAACTAAAATAATTCTAGGTGGATGCTCATCACTTCCCAAAATTCCCCTCCCTATGCACTATGTACATACATACACGTATATATGCAAAACATACCTGTTGACCAGCTCGTCTGTATATTTCAAGTGCCCGAACAGCATCATGGCGTTGCATCTCAAAAAACTGTAAACACCACAATTTACTAAAATAAATACTACAAACAAGTTATGGAACTTTCAGCACTGAGATGCCCATTGGATAACATACCTTGTCAACCATATTTATTGTACCATCATTAAGGGCATTATAAATCCTAACACTCTCGCTGGCAACCTGGAAGTAGCAAATGATGCATTCAACATTAATTCACCAACAATTGTTCCAAATTCAAAAAAAGAATCAAATCACAGCATTGGATAAATTCTCTCACCATTGACAGTGCAAGATGAATTATGATGTTATGGCAAGCTGCTCCTTGTGGCTGCAGAAACTTAAATGTTAGTTACACGTTGCATGTATTATAATTTTAACTAAAATAATAATGTACAGCTACATGTCAAATTACCTGGCAACCAAGCAGGCGAGACATTAACTGCTGTAGTGCAGGCAAATTCTCAAGCAACTCAATGGTTGCGAGATCCTTAGTTCTCTGTAAAAGACCAGGACCAGTTTGAACTTAAATTTTCTGTGTAAGTATACAGATATGCTACATCAATTAATTCAGGCAAAGTTTGCAATACTTGTACATGACAAAGAAAATTAAAATTAATGGATTTGCCAAAACAAACTGATTTGTGAAAACATTTGAAAGATTATTGTAATGAAAATATAAAACCAAATGAGATTGTGGACATGAAAAATGCTCCACAAGAAGCATTGTTACAGGACAACTGTGAACAATACTGATTTAATAAATTTGACATTCTGAATATGGTAACAGAATGTTATGTTAAAAGAAAAAATAAAACAATAAATGCATTGACAGGATTTGCTGTGGTACTGGTTTTACAGGAATTAGCTTCAGAGATTATCTTGCGGAACATGAGACAGACCTTTAGCATAAAGAAAAAATTGTAACACAGAATGAAGTGCATACCGGGGGATCTGTTTCAACATCATACTTTAGTACGCGAAAGCACTCGAGCTTCTCCTCTAGAAATAGAGCATAGGCACGAACCCATGCAGAATAATCCCATGCTAAAAATAGATAGATGATTTGATTGATTTAAAATTACATATTATACAGATTGCCCTATGTCACCAAGGATAAGAAACACTAATATACCATATGCACTGGAATCATCTTTGAAATGAGATAAGTTGAGCATATGACTACGACTTCTTCCATAGTTAATAAGTTCTTCACGAAAAGTGGGATCAACTTCCCTCAGAGCACGATGAATGACGATCAATGTTTTCAAAGCAACCTGAGAGATGCATCATATAGGATCAGCGACATTTAGTATAACAAAAACAAACATGAAACACACCAAGGTTGCAATTAAGATAACCAGATTACACAGAAAGCAACTTAAGATAAACAAATCATCAAGAACTTCTTGCTGCTTATGATCTTTGAATACAAAAACTTATTTATTAATGCAAACTATTCTTTTTATACCAGTGATAAATCTCAGGCTAAGACTCAAACAGTTAATTCCTTTCCTGCAAGCTAAATAATGCAAAGATCATAATTGAACTAACCTCATACTCCAGGTATTGAGAAAAATCAGTTAATTCCTCAAACCTTTAACTCAACCGTTTCATTTACAATTTTAAGCTTTTTAAAAAAGAATTTTTAGCATTATAGCTTCAATATGCTCCTGGAATCAGGCAGTATAACAAATAACGCTTTTGCAATTTTAGGAAAAGGTGCAGGAAATGCTCTAGCCATCAGCTCCTATAATGCCTTACATTGCATAGTCATTAAACACGATTTATAGATCTCAACTTTCATAGAAGAAAAAATGTTGATTTTTATACAGATACAAACAAAATTTTATCATGTATGACAAACCCTAATATTCTTAACTAAGTATAAACCCGAGTTCTTTTAAAAGTTGGAAGAATAGAAACAAGAAGTGAACTTCGCTTCTACTTCCTAAAGTTGTTAAGATTTTTAAACCCTAAACTATTCCCCGAGTCGTATTCAGAATAAAGTAGATATTACAGAAAGTGATGGTTATACTACAGGATTTATCAGGAAAATGCATTCAATTAAAAGCAGCATAAAATATAGATCCAGTTTGGTCATATACCGCCCAGTTGTGTGTTTTTGAAAGGCGTCTAGCAAGAGCATGAATGCAGTAAGCTACATCTGCCCGAGGTCTGGAAGCTGAAATAGCATAAAAGATTGCTGCAAAATGGTGATAACATATAAGTACAAAAATGAGGAGATAAAAAAAGAAAGGCTAAATAAACTCATTAGAAAATTAAAATATCGGGATAAAGTTTAAGCAACAAAACTGCAAGTATTAACTTCAGCTCCCAATGTAAAAAGGTTGTGATAAAGATTCATGAAGATATAAGGACTTCTAAATCATATATTTTAGCAAAGTGAAAAGATGGCCAAGCTAGACATGGATAATTTTTCAAAAAACAGGATACATACAAGACTGACTTGAATTATATGAAACAAATTCAGTATCATGTCATCCCTATTATGAAGATTCAAATTCGATAATACTTGATGAATTATAGATCAGATCTAGCACCCAAGAACTAACGGATGAAATTAGCAAACTTATTATTTAAAATAATATCAAAAGAAATAAATTTAAAATACTAAAATTAACATAGAAACTAATATTTTAAAAATTAGTGCTTCAATTTAATTATTCAACTAGTTAAGAGAGACTTTGAGAATTACAAACTATGGAGCCATTAAACCCTTTACTTATGTTTCGGCCAAAAAACAATTACTACTTATGTGTATATTTTAGATCACGAGTAATAATTATTATAATTATACCTAAAAACTATTATAAGAATGATGGGAGAGACTAATAAATTGCATAAAGGTAAATAGGATTAAAAGAATTTGTTGATTTCATACTAATTATCATTTCCTAAGTGTAATTTTCCAGCAAATGTTAAAATAATATCAAAAGAAATAAATTTAAAATACTAAAATTAACATAGAAACTAATATTTTAAAAATTAGTGCTTCAATTTAATTATTCAACTAGTTAAGAGAGACTTTGAGAATTACAAATTATGGAGCCATTAAACCCTTTACTTATGTTTCGGCCAAAAAACAATTACTACTTATGTGTATAATATCAAAAGAAATAAATTTAAAATACTAAAATTAACATAGAAACTAATATTTTAAAAATTAGTGCTTCAATTTAATTATTCAACTAGTTAAGAGAGACTTTGAGAATTACAAATTATGGAGCCATTAAACCCTTTACTTATGTTTCGGCCAAAAAACAATTACTACTTATGTGTACATTTTAGATCACGAGTAATAATTATTATAATTATACCTAAAAACTATTATAAGAATGATGGGAGAGACTAATAAATTGCATAAAGGTAAATAGGATTACAAGAATTTGTTGATTTCATACTAATTATCATTTCCTAAGTGTATTTTTCCAGCAAATGCACCCAATGGATATGACATGAATTACATGGCTTGTTATTTATGTTTCTTTATTATTTAAAGGTTGAACATCAAAAGATTTTATAAAATATTGTGTAATTAGTTCATGGAATTAGCAACTTAATCTTGGAAAGTAAAATCTTATAAGATTTTATTAAAAAAAGACTTATTGGGTCATTTTGCTAAATATCTACTAAATAATTAATATACTTTTAGCTAATATGTACCTCATAAAAATAATTTTAAAACTTTATGGTTACAATGTAGGTTCGCTGGAAGCAGGGAGGGGACTTACGAAAAATCTGAGACAGTCTTCAGCTGCACTTATGAAGCACAGATTCTTCTCAGCTCCATGAGAAGTGTACGTCTCCAAAGAAATAGAAGAGAAGCAAGATTTGTGTGTCATTCACTCCCTCCCACCCCTTAATTATTCAAAAAATTCAATTTTCTATCTCTGGTGGAACACAGAAGTAATCATTTATGTCTTGATGTATATCATCATCAAAGACAGAAAAAATTATATTATCATAAATGTTGACAGTTTCTTGAGTTGATCACTGGTACAGTGGATTAGCTTCTGCTGACTTTCTTAACCTATAATTTTGTAATTCCTTTAATTACTAACGAGATATGAGATTCAAAGCAGACCAAATGGTCACTTGAAGCAAGAATAATGAGATCAAAGTAAAATAAAATTGGATCTTTCATATGGAATTCTACATTAAATCATTAATTCTTCTTTTGCCCAGAAAAAATCCTTATGACCTCATTATTGGATGGTATAATTAATATAATTTATAATTCAAGTAACAAAATTCAATTCTAGCTTCATATTGCTCCACTAAGTTAAAAAGAAATGCCAGTTGAAGAGAGGAAACTGTTGCAAAATTCTGGCAAGGACCAATGACATGAGAACTTGCAAAGAAATGCTACCCACCTCTTATGTACTTTTCTTTTGCTGGGCGCTCAACATGGTTTGTGGCCTTCACAATTGCAATATCTAGTTCCTATGAATGGTAAGAGTACTATTGAGTTAGAAGATAAACAAGAGAGAAGGTAGAAAGAAAACTTACAAAAACTATAAGACATGCAGAATCAGACGTAGAAATTAAATCACCTTGTAATCACTGTTCACTTTAGCCACGGTGACTGTGGTTGTATCCTTGATGGCACCTATATACTTTCTCAAGGCTGGCTGTGTTCCACCTGCGGCCATATTCACTCCCTAACGCAAATACCCTGCAATAGCATTAAGAAGGAACCACAAATTCAGTATAGTCTTGTCAGAGCAGATGCGATCTGAAGCCAAAGACCCTTCACCCATCTCAACTACCACAAATATGATGACCACTATAATCTTTAGATGCAATAATTCTGGGCAAAACTATCATGACCATAACAGTTATTTGATTTTATCCACTACCATTTGTGATGATATCTTTTACTTTGTTTACTTATTCCTTTCTTGTTACAGTTGGGTAAGATCTTCCCATGATTCCTGGAGCAAATATTAGCTCCTTTTTCTATGTATGTTTACTCAAGCAATACAATAGAAACAGATCACTTCCACCCAACAAGATTGACTACTTTTCAGGAAAAAAAGGGAGCCCGTATCAGCAAAATTGTTTAGCTTCACAGCAGGAATAAAATCTAAAACTGCAAGCAAAAGATCAGAATTCCATTTTAACCTACCCAAAATATTTAAACAAAAGTGACGAAAATTTCCATCTCGCAGGAAAAAAAAAAGAACAAACAAAATTCTTTCAAAACCCCAAAGTATCCTTAATCCTCCAAAATTCAACAAATTCTCACTGATCCAGCGCCAAAGAAACCAGCTTCACAACTGAATCCTAATCAACAAGGTCAGCTGAACCAATAGATCCCTTCACCCAGAGACTTAGATGCCTTGACTTAGTTCCAAGAAAAGCAAACTCAGAACAGACTGCAAAAAATCCATCAGATCCAAACAAGATCTACCACTTTACGAGATACACGACCAGAACCAACTCATGTACTAAGCGGAAGCTAAAATTTTGCACCGAGCAGCCTTACTGTACATGCACGGCCATGCAGACAAGAAAGCAGCAGAAGAACGCCGAAGGATCACTCACCTGCCTGCTCAGGAGGAAAAGCGCAGTACTGCGACAGGAAGAATTGGAGATGCTGGAAACCAAGGAACGGATTGGCGTACTGGAAGGGAAGGGAAGGGAAGGGAAGGAGGTGGTCGGCTTTTCTTTTCTTTTTTTTGGGGGGGGGGCACAAGGCGTCGACTTTTCTAAGCTCTTATTACCTCCTCTCAGGTCCCTTTCAAGAACCAAACTCTGTCTTGCACCACACAAAGAGAGAGACTAGGCAACCAGAGTGAAGGGCGTCTTCATTACTTTAAAGGGCACCTACAAAAAATTACATGCTATTGGATCATATGATTAGCATTTGAATTTCAGATTGAAAGATAAAAGTTCGAGAGTTAGTAGTTTTATTTTAATTTTTTTGAACATAAAAGATAAAAATTTGAGAGCTAATCATTTTACGTTTCATTTTAATATTTTTATTTATGAGTTAGTAATTTCGCATTTAAATTGAGAATTAGTATATTAATTTTTTATATACAATTAGAAAAAGAATATCTTACTAGTACAATCATTTTTTATTGCTAAAAGATTTTATAGTTCAAAATAAAGTATGTACCATAGAAACTGTACTTTCCTTTATTTCTGTTACGAAAATAAAATTGACCGTATTTTAAAAATATTAAAATGAGAAATCAAATTTTGTAAACGATAAAGTGAAATATGCTTAAAGGCTTGAATTCTCCAACTCGGAAAAACAAAATTAAATTATGGTGGCACTAAAGTTGTTGAAATGATTAATAAATATTGTGGTGGCCAACTCGGCAGCTGTTCGTCGGTGTCGGTGGCAAGGAGCCGCTTTTTACTGTATTATGTTGGTTGACATGATTCCCTTTGTCTACTACTAAGTATAATAATAATGATGATGCATGCCAATCAATAATGAGGGCCTTAGACAGCTCCCACTGCTAAATATAATGTATATAAAATAATGTGCCTTTTCTAGGTTTTAACTTTTTTTTAAAATTTATAGGTTTTAACTTGGTAGCACCGGAAGAGGACTGATGGAGGTTTCTATTGCTGCACCGGAAGATGAGCAAGATGCTGCAGCAGTGTTTTGACTTTTTTCTTTACATAATTAGTATTTAAAATTATTAATATCTGATTAATTCAATGGGTATAAGAAGTATTGATTCAAGTCTTATTGATATCAAGTGCTTTGATTTGTTTAAGTGTTATATATATTTTTCTTCTTGCCCTCTATTGACCATCCGCAGTTGTGCATTTAGAATGGATGGAAAGAACATATCAAAAGAAATCCTATCATGTCCTATCTTATTACTTTAATTGTCTTAGGTGTTCAAAATTATTAATATTTAACTAATTGGAGATTACTCATCTCTCAAATTTGCTTAACATTTGAATCATGAGAGACTCATTTTTTTATCAACTAGATAAAAAAACTAACCCCAACATTGCTAGAAAGAAATATATATTTAAGACTTTGTATTGAATCACAACAAAAAGATGTTATCAGAATAAGGGTCTATGTTTTAATGGTGAAATATTACATTGCCATAATCAACTAAGAGATGTATGCGATTTTTATCTTTATGTTGTATTCTGACTTTAGAACGCAAAAAGTACCTTCTGTTGGTGCTCTTCAATGTAAAGTACCTCAATTATTGTGATGTGGGTGATGTACTTGATGTTTACAAGTTATATAATTACTATAAACTATGATAACCAGGGTCTTAGCTGTGCTCTAAATGAGGTAATGAAGGTTCAATTATAATAAGTAAAATTACTTTTCAAACGATATATTATATACTGCTATGCGCTTGTAATAAGAAAACAATATTTTTGAGAGAGAGAGAGAGATTGAAATATGAAGGATGGAAAGGGGCTATAGAGAGAGAGAGATTGAAATATAAAGGATGGAAAGAGGCTACTGACAGCTGGAGCCATGTAGAGATGTATCTAGTAGGGGGAGAATACCCAGGTTGTTAATGAATGGCATGAGCATGAGCATTATTGGGGGTGTGAGGTTCCTTTGGTTGACTAGACATGGGATGAAGTCAGGGTCAGTCTTGGCTGCTCAGAGCTGGTAAAAATAAATTTGGGCACGCTACAAGAGATGCCGGGAAAGTGACTAATTTTAATTGGTCTTTGTGATTGGAATTCTTCCTTGGTTCATATGTGCACATTAAACGGAGTCATACACAGCCACCCGAGTGACGGCAGGCTCTTCCATTCATTTTTGGCACTTTCCATGAGGCCCACAGCTACCGAATTATGGTTGTATTTGAAAGTTGGCCATTCATCTGTCTGCAGTTCAAAAGTCTATGTTCTTCGTAGATAAACAAATGTATTATACTTTTTAATTAATGAATTTCAATTTTGTTGCGATTATGATTACTTGCAATTTATTTCTGATTGCAGATTTCAGGGGCTAAACTACCAAGTTAATGCCTTATAAAGCAGAGTCAAGTATCATCAGTCATTCCGCACTAAGCCCAATTTTATTGTTATTCTTTTGAACTTTTACTCCGCTTTTGAAAACAAGATTATCAATATCAAAATTTTATAAAAGATTATAAAAACTTTTAAGGTTAAAAATCATAAAATCAAAAATCGTAAGATCGAATTGAGAATTATAAGATTTCACGTATTAATAAAATAATATATTTTAATATAAAATATATATTTTTAACATTTTTTTTGCACTTAGTTTTTAAATTAAACTTCAAAAGATCACACTTTGATCAATTTGTAAAAAAAATATATTAAAGTCATCTATATTACTTATTATTGCTAAAATTATAAGAATATTATTTTAAATAATTAATTATTTATTTGAGATCATATAAAATTAAACAGATTAAAATTAAACAGATTGTAAGAATGTATGACATAATTTAAGATCTTAACAATAATAAAAAGGGCCCAATTTTATTATTGTTCTTGAGAACTTTTTTTTGCCCCATACCTAAAAGTAAAAGAAGAAGCGAATAGACGGTATCTTCGATCATAACCCGTTTCCAATTTTATTTTCACAATTGAACGTAAAAAATGAGTTTTTACCGGCCAAACAACTGAGGATTTTGGTTTTCAATAAAGATACCGAGATTCAAATTTGAGGACACTCGGGAGCCCGTTTGATTCTAGAAAAAAAATATTACTTAATTTTCTGTTTTTGTTTTCTTACAAATTATTTTCATTAACGATCTTTCCAATTAATCATGAAAGAGAACTTTCATTAATAATTTTATTTCCTTGCCATTTCAGACAATCATCTAAATTAAGCATTCATTTTCTGATAAATCAGAAAACAAAAACAGGAGCCATGAAAATTGAACAAGTCTTTAAGTTATCAAAAAGGCTAACTTAGTCTCGATATTATTCAATGACAATAAAAAGGAGAAAAAAACAAGGTGTTTGTAAAAGAGAAATGACTTTAAAAAATGAAAAAAAATAGAAATATGATTGTGACAGACAAAAACATCAGTTAATCATTAGATGATAATATGCCAGGAAAACATAAAATACTTATTTTGTAGGAAAAAATGTTTTCTACCATCCTCTTCTATTTCAATAAACTAAATCTTCCTTTTGACAGCAAACACAAAAGAAAATAAGATAAAAACATAGAAAACTATTTTATCTCAAAAGAAACATAAGGCAGAGAGGGTGATTGATAAGATAGGACTAGCAGAGAGATTTATGGACCAGAGTTTCCCATCATGACTAGTGACAATTTATTTTTGTGTAAATGGTGGTAACGGAAGAAACAGAAACATGGTATACCTCTAAAATGCTGACAATCTGTCAGTAGACTGGAATACTCCAAATCTGCTTTGTTTTGTATGGAAGGGCATGTTCGGAAGAAGCAGATTTTCAACCGACTCCATGAAAAGGAAACAATTCAAACACCTCCACGATTTGGTTTGAAGAACACTTTGATTACCTTTTTTTTGCCCCGGGTTGCCATAAATCAATACGTATAATCAAAGTAAAAAAGAAAGCAAAACTCATGAATTAGAAACAAAATTGATGATACAACTAACTATTCAAATGATACGAAAATTTAAAAAGAAAAAAGAAAAAGGGAATGACAACATTCCATTTTGAATCGATGCTCCATCGAGTTGGAGCTGCTGATGACTGAAATGATACAACATTATAAATGGATTGCTGTGGAACCTTATTATGGCTCTGCCTTCAATTCTCTTATTAAGACTTCGGCAGCAGAAAGGATGTGAAGATTACTATGATCTCCTCACCACAGCAACAGCAAAGAATGGGTGGTGCGTGAACTCAAATGAGACCCTGAGGGATGGGTCATTTGCACCAACTTGATTGATGACATTTAAAGCTATTCGGTTATGTTCAGCAACCTGCTCGATCTGTCGTAGTTCAAGCAGCTTCTCTGTTTCACCTGCAAACCTTCCTTTGAGGGACGCTGTAATTTTTTGGGCTTCGTGAAAATAGTTTTGCTTCAACATATTCTGAAAATTCAGACACACCATTAGAGCTACAGGATATTTATATGATAAACACAATACAAGAAACTCACTGGCATGCGTGCATAGCTCGTCGATTCCTTAAATAGGTAGTATGAAGCATGCTCTGGGATATGAGCTTTAAGTAGGAGCTCAAAGTGCTGAATAAATCTCTGTTTACAATATATATGAGTAAATGTCTCATAGCAGACATCAATATAAAAAGATTTTGATAATCACCTCTTCTTCACCGTTGAAAGGACTTTGTGATTGGAAGGCTTTGCACTCATTAGTAAGAGCAGCCATCATCTGCAAGGACAGATAAAAAAACATCTTTTCCTTAGGAAAATTTTAAATTTATAAGTCATTTGAGATAGAAATCAACCATGGTAAGTCCTTCAGCAAGGCAAATATAACTCTGAATCAATAAGCTGGAGGATGAAACTGCAAATTCCCTTCCTAAATCCTTGGCATGATCCTGTCTCCTTTTTCCCTTCCTACGGCCTGATTGATGAGGTTAAAATGTCAATTCAAAATATTTAAGTGATTTCTTCAGGGTTAACAAGGAATTCAGAATTATAAGCAAACTGTTGAAAATTCAGATTGAATACGATCTTTCTAAATTTTTGTATAAGTTTGAGATTAGGAGGTAGTTCAATCTTATCTGGATGCTTAACCACGATGACGTGTCGAGTAGTGTCAATAATGATTTCACAACATGAAACTCTCCTTTGTATCATGCTACAGTCTCCTACATGATTCAGAGACATCTTAAATGGTTTTAGAAGGGGCATTGCAGTTCAATCGTAAAAACATTACGTCTTTCCTCTATACTCCAATTAGAGAAAAAGAGAAAACAAGTTTAGACTCGCCTCACAAGAATTATCTTCACTCCATTTCGTGCTTGTGTACATTTCCACAGCTTTAATAAAAATTGAATGACTAGCTGTCAATCTCCATAACCATCCTTTCCTCTTTCAAGAAACAAAAACTTGTGCCAGCACGACTAGCTCCATACTGATAGCTTACCAGCACCATGAGCTCAATAATACTGAAATATTGGCAATACTCTTCATCCTCAGGGTGCTAAGCACAAGTTCACCAGCTTGCATCAATATTTAAGATAATTGATGATCAAAGCAGTACCAAGCCCATATTGATGTACACAGGCCTTGTATAAGGTGGCAACGAACCCAAATGTCCTAGCATTGATCAAATGCGATTGATATTGGGAAGGTTGTCGAGTTTGAGATTTTATGTAACCTCAATTTTGGTCTTATAGACTCAACATAAACTCTTATCATGAGCTCATAAAATTTTATGAATTTAAGAAATCTGATTATAATATAGTAATAACCATTAGAACAGATAAATTTTGATACTAAGGCCGAAAATAAGGTCTTATGATCGTATAGTGATAATATCAACAATGTCATATTGTTTACTGTCATCACTAAAATCATCATTATCATCTTGTATCATACGAGTCCTAAATGAAAAAAATAAAATAAAATGAATAACAGAAGAGGTTAATGGGTTTGCACATAAGAACAACTATTTGTTTCCCCTATTCTTATCATTAAGCTAGTAAAGTCTAATAGGTTACAATTTTTTAATTTAATAAAAATGACTTTGAGTCTTTACTGAGTTTACCAGGTACATGTGATTTATGGTAAATTTACGCAACGATCCTCCAACTACACCCCTTATCCTAACTCTTTCATTATCTTCCAGCATGGTCCTCCTAATTAGTGATCAGTGGTTTGCCATTTAAAACATTGACATAGTACACACATTAACTTATTCTCTCTCCTCCACATCATAAAATACTAATAAATGAAAAGATAAAGAAAGGACGACAACCTTCTCTAGCCACCCTTTTTTATTTGTATGACGTGGACGAGAGAGGAAAACCTGTTGTGTGTGTCGCGTCAACAATTTAACCGAGAAATCAGCAATGACCAGTTAAGAGGATCGTGCCCTTTAGATAATAAAAAAATGGATTGTCCCATTTAAGCGACCAAGCTGAGATAAGAGGCATAATCGAGGATCGTTGTGAAAATTTACCCGAGATTTAATTGATAATTTTAAAACTAAAATCATATAGTTTATGCTCGTACAATTTTGACTCATTTTACTTACCTAAACTTTTATGAGTTTACGAGTGTGACTCTAAAGTTTAACAACCTTGGGTACACAACAACCCTCTTACCACACAAAGAAGGTATTAGACACTATAGATTTGTGCCACTAAAAAGACAAGATTTTCGATCTTTCAAGATGTTTCATTTTTATCAAAGATGGGTGATTACATGTCTTTGCTAGTCATCTTCAATTATATCTTCTTTTCAACTGCAGATTTTTTGTGCACACTTCTTCAAGTGCATATTTTCAGTGCAGGCCTTTCTGATCTTCTACTGCAGCTTTTCTATGCAAATTTCTCACATATTTTCCTAGTAATTGAAGAGTATATCATCTCTGCAATATAAAATTTTGATTGCGGAATTAGATCAGATTCTCATTCCATGACTATGATGGAAGAAATGTCTACTTTGCATGTTGGTGGTACTTGAGAACTTGTACCTCTGCCTCATGGAAAAATACAGTGGATGTCATTGGGTTTTAAATGTCAAGATATACCCTGCTGGTCAAGTTGAATGATTAAAGGCTCATTAGGTTGCAAAGGATTATACCCAAATTCTTGGCTTAGACTATGGTGATACCTTTTCAGCCATTGCTAAAATCACTTCTATCTGACTTCTTTCTTTGGCTGCTATTAATCCTTGTTCTTTGCACCAACTTGATATTGAACATGCTTTCTTGCATGGTAATCTTGAAGAGTTAAGTTTATATGGATCACTTAATAATTTTCGTGGTCAGGGGAGAGTATTCTAGTACGATGGTATGTAAACCCAAAAAAGCTTACTATGGCTTTAGACACTCTCCTTGAATTTGGTTTTGTCGCTTCAGCTCTGATATTTTGGAATTTGGACAGCCGTAGTAAATCAGATCATTTTGTATTCTATAGGCATTCCAAGGAACAATTGATACTTCGTGTTGTGTATGTTGATAATATTGTTATAACCAAAGATGATGCAATTGATATTTTTCCAACTTAAGTCTCATCTACATTCACAATTTCAAACTAAAGATTTAGGACTTCTAAAATATTTCCTTGGCATTGAAGTTGCCCAGACTGTCACATGGTATATACATTTCCCAAAGAAAGTATGTGCCTACTTAATTTCCAACCAGCAAACACTCCAATGGATCCAAATGTGAAATTGGTACCAAATAATGGGGAGTCATTTTCATATATTGGTCGATATCGTAGTTAGTTGGCAAATTGAACTTTCTCATAGCTACTCATCCTAATATCTCATTTGTTGTAAGTGTTGCGACTCAGTTTTTGGATTCACCAACTAAAGAACATTGGGATATTGTGATCAAAATTGTTAAATACATTAAAGGTGATCCTGGTAAAGAATTATTATACTAAGATAGAGGTCATATTCAGGTAGTCGGATATACTATTGCTGATTGGGCTAGTATTCCATTGAATAGACGATCTAGCTATTGTCTGTTTTTTGGAGGTAATTTGATTTCTTGGAAGAGCCAGAAACAAAATGTAATTGTTTTTTTAAGTGCAGAGGCTGAATATAGAGTAATGACTTCGACTACATGTGAATTCATACGACTGAATAATTGCTTAAAATTGAATATTCTACAATTTGCGACTTATGAATTTGTTTTGTGATAACCGAACAGTCATTCCCATTGCATTAAGGTTGTGTTTGGGGAGGATAGCGACTAAGCCAGCTGCCTCCCTCACAATAAACGCTTGGGGAGGGCAGCGGTTGGCCAAAATGTTGTCCTCCCAAACATAAACTAAACCCTCTTCCATGAGAGGACCAAACATATTGAAGTAGATTGCCACTATGTTCGCGATAAAGTAATGTCCAAGGATATTGTGACATTTTTCATTTCATCGAATGATCAACTGGCAGACATGTCCTTTTCAAAAAAAAAAAAAACTGGCAGACATGTTTACCGAAGCTCTTCGAGGTCTCGAGTTATCTATATTTGTCACAAGTTGGGCATGTATGATATATAAGCTCCAACTTGAGGCGGAGTATTAAGAAGATATCTTTTTAGTAATCTTCATGGATAGTCCTTTAATTTTGCTCGGATCCCACTTTGGTCCCCGAACTTTAGTTTGAAACAAATTGGTCTTTTAACTTCGTAACTTGTTCATCGAAGGTCTCTTTACCTACGATAGTAGGTTTTCCAATTTTCTTTCCACGTGGTAAAGCCACGTAAGCAAAAAAATAAAAAATAAAAAATGTTGACATGGAATTTAAATATTTTTTTAATAATCCCTTAACTTTACTCAATTCCCATTTTAGTCCCCCACTTTAGTTTGTAACCAGATGATTCAATAATTTTAGTTTGCAACTGAATGGTTCCCCAACTTTACAATCCATTCATAAAAATCCCTTTTATTTAAGAATATTGATTTGTCAATTTTTTATTCACTTGAGAACATGAATTAATATTTCTTGTGTCTACGTTGTTATATATATTTGTGAGAACCATATAGACACCATAAATATTGTTAGTTTACATGTACAAAAGTAAATTAATTTTTACAAATTTCATAAAAAAAAGTAGGTCAACAACCATCAAAGTTAAGGAACTTTGATTATGTTGGGAGGAAGATGCACGTGCTACTGAAATTTGATGGTGGTTGATCTCACTTTTTCTAGTGAAATTTGTAAAATTAATTTACACTTGTAGGAGATCAAAACTAATAATATTCCTTGTGTCCATGTTATTCTCACGAATATATATAATAATGTAGACACAAAGAATAATAATTTTCTCAACAACAACAAGAACAAAGCCTTATCCCACTAGGTTTCACATTGAATAAAAAATTGACAAAGCAATATTCTTAAATAAAGGGACACTAGGTGAATGGATTGTAAAGTTTAGGCACCATTCAATTATAAACTAAAGTTAGGGGACCATTTGGTTAAAATTTAAAGTTAGGGGATCAAAATGAAAACTGAGTAAAGTTAAGGTACAATTCAAAAAAATTTAAATTCCACGTCAACATTTTTATTTTTTAGTTTTTGCTTACGTGGCTTTACCACATGGAAAGAAACCGGAAAACCTACTATCTCAGGTAAAAGGGACCTTCGATGAACAAGTTGCGAAGAAGGGACCAATTTGTTACAAACTAAAATTCAGGGACTAAAGTGGGATCCGGACAAAATTAAGGGACTATTCACAAAAATTACCCAATATTTTTTCATATATACAGATATTGTATTATGAGTCTTCCCATATATCTTGTACACCATATGTAAATACAAAATGATCTCTCAAAATATGTGGGATATTTTTCTTTATCAATCTCTCCCGACTTAAGCTTTTAGAAAAGATGGTTATCTCACCTATAACAAAAGACAAGTGCGTCAAAAAAATTATCTCAGTACTTGGCTAAGGTAGACATCTTTTCCACTTTCTTGCAATCTCTTTCTATTAGTTTTCTTTTGGCACGTGTTGAAGTATGAGGCATGCTAAAGTGTCGGCAAGCCAACTATGTCATGTCAGCAACGTTTGTTAGCAGCTCTGAAACCATTGCATGACATAGAGTTGTACTATAAAATTGAGAACGATCTTTTCAAAATGTAGACTGTGTTGTAAACCTCTAGCTTTCGCAGTATTTAGATAAAGAGTATTATCCTGTTATCAAGTGAAAAAGATGCCTTATGTAGCTGGTCTATCAAGTATCGATTGCCTAAAATGGTTGGCCATGACCAACGAACTGGTAGCATGTAGCTTGATAGCTCTCTGCCACATAACCAGACAAGCACTAAAATAATGCTTATAACCTGGAGAATACTCATGTTTAATCATGATACATGTTATAGATCAAAGTTTGTAGATATTAATGGATTTTTGTTGTTCGGCCTAAAAACATTAAGCCAAGATATTTCATGAAGCCAGCAAAACAAAAAGCCTATACCCATAGTTAATAAGAGGACCGTGTACAAATGGTCATCAGACCATCTTAAGCATAGAGGAGGTGAAATGAAGAGACATGTGCACCCATAGGAACTATAGTAATACAAGGCCCAATACACTCATCAGAAGTTGTCTATAGTAACTACAGCAAAGCTAGTTGAATTAGATTGCAGTGGTTTTTTTAAGCGAAGAACACAATCTGACTAATATGCAAAGTACACAGTTACATCATATGAAATCAACAGTTAGAAAGATTTTATTCTCACAATGAAATTGCATAATAAAAGAGGCCAAAGAAGAAATCCCATATTTTATCTTTATGATAATAGTATTCCATAACTCCACTGGAAATCACCAAAACTAGCATCCTTAGGGGTATCACCTTTTTCGGATAAGTGTGCGATTCTTAGAAGTATAACTTTTGCTAATTATATAATCCTTAGGGAGCATGGCCTACTGTTATTTTTTGTACTGAAAACTTGTAGTGTTTCATAGTGAATCCATTACTTACTATTGTCACGGTTGGCAGCTGTCCGTATTTGCATTTTCTCCACCAGCTTTATGAAGATCACATACATATACCAGTACACCATGCAATACTCGTTAGGAGCATACAGCTCGAGCTCAAATCCCAATGTAAGAAACCGCGATGCAATCCAATAGGTATACTCTTCCGTCCACATAAGAAGATTTCTTGAAACTTTCATGCACAAATTCTGCATAGTAGTTAATAACATGAGTATTTCTGTGACCAACCTAAGACTATTTTCTTCATAAATGAATGATATTATACCTCATCAAAAGCAACATTTAGCATGTCTCCGTACTCTTTTTTGAAAGCCATCTCCAACTGTAGAACAATGCATTTCCAGTTAGTTCAACTAGTTTTTCTAGATCATTGATGCTATCGTATCACCACTTTTTCCAGTCGAAATAATATTAGAAGACTTTATTAGGTGGAAAACAACTCATGCGCCAGCCCATAATGAAAACAACATTTCATGCCTCATCATAACATGCAAGAGTATATGATGTGAATTTGCATAATGTCTATGGAAATTCTCAATGAGTTTCACCTTCATGAGATTAGTTCGGATTTCTATGTGAGTTTTCATGAGTTTAATTTTTGTGTAAATCAACTTTTGACTTACACAGATAAATCAAGCATCAAAGTATCAAACAGTTGAGAATGTGAATAGAGAGAGGGAGGGGTTGGAGGACTGGCGGTAGAGGGCCTTTGTGCCTTTGGTTTTTTCTGTTATTTATCATTATATTATTTTTATTTCAGCGTCGAGAGAAAACAACTTATAGACTAGTTATGTCAGCATTTTGAAGCTATCACATCACTAGTTTTTCCAGTCAAAATAATATTAGAAAACTTTATTAGGTGAAAACAACTCATGAGCCAGCCCAGGATGAAAACAACATTTCATGCCTTATCATAACATGCAATATGATGTGAATTTGCATAATGTCTATGGAAATTCTCAATGAGTTTCACTTCATGAGATTAGTTGGGATTTCTATGTGAGTTTTCATGAGTTTAATTTTTGTGTAAATCAGCTTTTGACTTGCACATGTAAATCAAGCATCAAAGTATCAAACAGTTGAGAATGTGAATAGAGAGAGGGAGGGGTGTGCCTTTGGTTTTTTTTTTTGTTATATATTATTATATTAATTTATTTTAGCATGGAGAGAAAACAACTGATCCGCTAGTTATGTCAGCATTTTGACCAAGAAAAAATTGATTAGTGCCTGCAAAATAGAAAGAAATCGGAGATTGTCTCGTCACAAAATGAAATTGGAGGATACCAAATTGTTGTGAAGGATATATAGCTAAGGGAGATTCAAGAACACGGTAAGTGGGTGAAACAAACAAAAGATAACAAATATATATCTTTCTAGTGACATGGATGATAGAGAATGTGAGTACATAATAATCACGTAACAAGTTCAACAAAAAACCGTCATAGTGGATCGGGAGGACAATGCCTGCAAAACTTTGAAACATCTTGTTACAAAACAAAGTTGAGGAGAGGGATAAAGTTGGAGAACTGGTGAAATTTGCCCTATGTAGAAAATAACAAGAATACTTACTAGCTATGAACTTTGGCAATAATGAGAGTTTTCTTGGATACAGAGTTTTTGGGGTTATTTGATAGCAAATATGCATATATGTTCTTTTGTATGCAATGTGCATGCACGCTCATACCCCCTTGTGATCCCCACTTCACAAAGGGTATGAGTTTAAAATAAAAAAAAAATATAAGAAATTTTAGGCCATCAAATGACCATCTTCTGGTGGCTGAACTTTACTATATGCATGATGCATACCAAAAATTAGTATACCTTACTATATATATATATATATATATTATATATATATGAATAAGACCAAAAGTGCATATAATTAGGAAGAAATTCACAGTAGGTAGCAATCAAATGATATAAGAAGTAACAATTAGAACTAGAGACCAGAAGACTATTACCTTCCTATGGTAAGCTCATGATTTAAGAAAATACATAAGGAAGACTATTATACTCCATGTGTATAATCCTCAGAAAACTTGTCTCTTCCTAATATCATGGCTTAAGGAAGTATTTTTCCCTTCATATAGTTGTTTCTATCTTGACATTGAACTTTATGGTAGCATTTGATCGTGGGTAAATGTTGGGATAAGCCAAACATATGATCTTATCCTCCAAAACACTTACCGTGAAATTGTTTTTTGAGAAGTTAATGGTGTAATTTTATCCTCATTTTAATCCCCAAAAGCAACTACCCATATTCCACGGATGTTTTTCTTTTAAACTAAGCAGAAACTGGATTTGGCTTATTCTTTGTAATGAGTCCAACTTAATGAATTTTTTAGTGGAATCATTTGGTGCTTTAGAAGAATGTTGCATTTTTTATCTCTTTTTGAGCAGATAAGCCGTTTCTTTTAGTGCACAAGCTTTTTGAAGTATTTAATTTAGCTTTTAGCAGGAATGTAGCATGCATCAAAATTTATATGGCCTTTGGTCAATAAACATTCAAAATTAAAACAATGACCACTACAATGGAAAAGAAATTGATTTTAGAGGAAAAGAGAATGAAATTAGGTGTGAAAGAACACCTGTATAGATACAATACTCCAGTCTTGTAGTATTTTTCCAAGCTTGCGTCGTTGCCATGAAGTGTTTGTACAAAGTATTTTGAGCAAATTAACAACTAGCTGCAAAATGTGAATTTCAAAAAACTTGATGGTGATATATACCAGCTATAGAAATAACATTAAATGAAGATATCAAATAAGCTTGAAGGTAGCTCAAGAATAATAATACACTGAAACACCAATTTTCACCTGGCTAAGTTGCACAATGAATTCATTTTTCTTAAATTCATCATCCCTTGTAATTTCTGATAACCCAAGGGCAGTCCAAATCATGTCATGAAAAAAATCCTTCCCAAAAAGCTTCCCATCTTGGATAAGTAAGACCTGTTATATATAAAGGTGTTCAGATCCAGCTAACTTCCATAAAGAAAGTTCAGACCCATATTCTCAAAAAGAAAAGAAAAAGTTCAGATCCAGCTCTTTGTTCACTTAAGATGATATATTACATTCTTAACATACCATAGAGATATACCAAGTATATATGATGTTCATAAGCAGAAAACGGACAACACTTTAATAAAGTAAATCTGTCTGACAAAAGTTAGTATCAGTTTACAAATGATGCAAGGCACTGATAACATGCCGAGAATGCCTGTTCTGGTCAACAACAATCATCATGGTGCCTATGTTCATTCCTGCAATAACTTCGGTTATCATAAGCAAACAAAATAGAGTTAGCTGTCTGATTACTGTTGGTTTGTGCACAACTGCACAATATTTCATTCACTACTCTTACACGCACTTCATATGTTGTATTGTCTTTGTCAGGGAAAAAAATAATGAAAGTCTTCCAGTTAGAACATCCGAAAGTAACAAATCATCAAATATCATAACCATATAGTTTGCATTTGTTATGTAATGTTTACATTGGCCAAGAAATGCAACCATATGAAATAATCCTGCCAATAGTGTGTTAGAAACCAGAATTTCAGTATTGCAATGAAATAACAGTCTTTTGTCTACATCTTTTTCTTGTTTTCTTGCGGGGAATGTGATCCAAGGCTTTACTGTACTGAAATATCAATCATAAACATATGTGTCACAAATCACCCTATGAAACATCTTGTTGGTTTATAGCAGACCAAGAGAACTGAAGGAGATTGTAGATAACCTAATAAAGTTAAAACTTGAACTTTTATATTTATCCTTCACACCAACACTACCACTCAACACAAATTTATAACTTACTAAAGTTAAAGCTTGAACTTTTATGTTTATCCTTCAAACCAACACTACCACTCAACACAAATTCTCAAAAGAAGTTCACGAGGACTCACATCTCTGGTAAAACCTGAAGCCTTCCCAACATAAAGAATGTCACTAATCAGGAACTCTCACCCCAATCATGCAAACAAATAGATTCTTGAATAGGTAAGGATATGGCACATCTCATATGATGCTCATCAAATTGATGCAAGGAACACTTGAAGTACCTGGAGATGAGCCCTTGCAACCAAATCAGGTCGAGATTTTTGAAAATGTGTAACGAATTTTAGCACGCCATCAAGACCTGGATCTATCTTGGATGCACATATAACATTGAGGTCCTGAAGAAGCTTCTCAAAATATTCAACGGCCTGGAATTGTGGAGTAAAGAATGCATCTCTTAGTACAAGTTGACATCAGATATTACTTCGGTTTATGCCTCTGGATTTTCCAAGTAAAGCACGAAGCAAGGTTTGCGCTATTACAGGATGATTACCTTTTTCCAGCTAAGAATGTGTGTTGCACGTGGTGGAGTTGGAGCAGATAACCTGCTATTTAATCTAGCATCAAACCCAATGGCTTTGCAACCTGAGGCAGTAGTGCTGGCTTCAATGTCTTCTTGGAAAGATGCAGAAGAAGATGATCTAAGGAATTGGTGGGAACTGTAGATTCCAGCTAATTCAGATATGCATGCAGCTACATGTTTCTGCGCCAACTCGAGACCTCTTCCTTGAGGTTTCTTCATGCACATCAGAGCATGATAAAAGTGCTGAAAGTATGACATGGTCAACATCTTAGTAACTTGCAGGACAATTTAAAGGAAGAAAGCATCAACAGAGGTAGACAAGTGCAAAAGTCAAGAAAAAACTGAAACCAATTGGCTGATCAGATCAGTTCGGTTGGGTTCAGGATTTATGAAAATCCAGGTTGGCCAGGGTGAATTAATAGAAGCACTCCATGTGAGAAATTGATTTTATTATCCAAACAAATTTTACAAAATAATAGAAGCACTCCATGTGAGAGTGACACTGTTATCCAAACTGCATTATTCAATAGCTTAAAGAAATTGTCACTTCCACTAAAACTAAATCTTTGCCTCCATTCAACTTTGAAATACTCAAAGATGTTGTATGCTAACGCAGATTAAGAATATAGTTTAAAAGAGATCAGACATGTGATAGTGAAATGAGTAAAGATAACTAAATCACGTTGCATATAGTGAAATGAGTAAAAGCAGAATTTTGAAAAGGGTAAGTAAGAACTCAAAATCAACACCATATAAATGTTACGAAATAATATAAGTACTTCACATGAGAAAATGATATTATTATCCAAAATGCATCATTTAGTAGCTTATAGGAATTCTCATTTATAGCAGCAACTAAATTCCTGTTTTCAGTCAACTTCGAGATATTCAAGGATAGTGCATGCTAACACAGATTAAGAATATGGCTTAAAGGAGATAAAGCATGCAATAATAGAAAATAATTTGTTTGTTACACAATTCTACTTTTAACATTTTCTGTACAAGCTAGATGACTACCTAAATTGTATAGCTATCCTCTCCTTTAAGAGAAAAAAAAGAAAAAAAAATAGCAAATAATTAAACTTTGAATGTAACTGAGAAGTAATCAAAGTAAAATTATCACGACCGAATGCAAAGCCGGATAACAGATGTCACCCAGTCGAGAATAAAAGTCAATAAAGAGAGCTAACACCTTAATTTTCCATGAAACGTCCCTAAAAAATTCCATGAAATATTTGTCATGCTTTTTCTAAAAAAAGAGCAACAACATATGGTAACTCATCCCTCTAGAAAAAAAATATGGTAACTCATAGACGTGGAGGAAACACAGGATAAGACCTTACGAAAACGTAAGCGGCACAAAAGTGCTCTGCAGTAACCCTCCTCCAAATCAGAATCTGCTTGTAGAGGTTCAATATCTGCGAACATTCAAAAAAGGTAGAAGAATTTTTTAGGGAATACTTCTAACAAAGTAGGGAATAAATATAGAAGAATTACACCAAGTGACATTAAAATCTGATGTTAAGATCATTATCTAAATCAATAACATATTTAAGCAATTTTATTAAGAAATATACTTAATGATTTTAACTTTAACAACAATGTACAGGGTAAAACCTTAACATACTTTTTCTGAGAGTTAACATAACAACAAAATATTTAATTAGAAACAACTTGCTTATAAGCATTAGTGTTTGACGGGGGCTTAGAAACATTCATTCCAATAGCAATATTGTCTCAAAAAAATACAATAAACATTTTTTTAAAGAGGAAGGATGACAAAGATATTGCATTAAGTGTATCATAGGCAAAATATACAAGCTTATACAATGTATTCAAGTGGTGACAAAAAGCATTGAAGTTCGAACACTGCCTTCCTCAAAATGAAAAAAAAAAGGTTTCACCAGTGCATATGATTTTGAATTAAATTTCACATCATCACTTGAAAGAATCATAAACATATATGAAGCACGGGGCTCTAATCTAGACAGAAAGTGGATGAACTTCAGGTACCTTCTAACAACTTCTTTTTAGATGGATTGGCCTTGCAAGCTCGCAGTTGTCGAGAAATCGTTTCTTCAACCGAGTTTAAGATTGACAAGCATTTCTCATCACCATCCCCTTTCAAGGGCAAACCATAAGCCATTGTGAAAAGGTCCTCTTCCTGCGAAGTGCATACTTTAAGCTCTAATTTCTGAAGATGCAAGTTTTTCTGAGAGTTTTTTACATGAAATAGGTACAAAAAAAAATAAAGAATAAAATAATACTTCTTGATTGAAAAAAGAATCATGTAAATTCAGTTAACCAACTAAAATTTTAAATGTGTGCAAGAATAAAAATATGCAAAAATATATGAGATAAAGCTCTAGCTGTCAGGGCACTTTTCAGCGAGAGGGGGCTACACACAGCTGCTTCCCAGGGGTACAATTCCACAGGATACCCGAGCAGACACCATATGCATGTGGCGATCGTGCAAACCTCTCAAAGTCAAGATCTTCTGATGGCTTTTGAGATGTGGCAGGCTCCTCACCAAGCACACAGGGCGCGATGGGCACCTCAAGCGGACCGCAAATGCATACTATACGCGCCTCGGCAGAGGACATTGCTCATCTATTATTCACATGTCCTATTGCTAGGGAGGCATGGCGACGCCTAGACTTCGTGGACATTGACACATCAGGAGTCGACGATTTTTGGGTCTCTTTGCGAGGCCTTGGCGCTTAGAGCAGCCCAAGGTGGCGGCAGGTATAGGCAGGAGTCATGGCCACTATATGGGTGATTTGGCTGCAGCGCAACCATACGTTGTTTGAGGGGGATAGATGTTATATAGAAAACATTGTACATCACATAACTTTCTTACTTAGAGAGTGGGGTTTTGGCTGAAACCTTGGTGTGCCTCTTTTGCTTCTTTTGGGAGAGCCTTTTTGGCACTGCTCTCCATTTCATACATGTAAATTGCCCGTTTTTACATTAATACAAATGGGTGACTACCAACTGGTGTAGTCACCTTTCCCCTTTTCGAAAAAAAAAGATATGAGATAAAAATACCATGAAGTTAGATTAGAAGGCAATTTTGAAAATCTAAATAAATTTGAAACATATCAAAGGTGAAACAAGATGATAAACATTCTTTTCTTCCAATTCTTATGATGCAGAGCGTACAAGTGAGTAGTTGCAGTATTTTTTTATTAAAAAACTACCCACCAGTTAGATGGTGCATTCTTGATTGTGTTTCAAGTTAGATAGTTTTTTATACTATAGTTTTACCAACATTGCAACTGCAAGGACGGACTAGTGCATCTTCCAATTTGCATATTGATATTAGCTTGTATCTGTCATATTATCCATAATAAAATGCACACCATCAGCGCATATGTTCACTTAATATTTATCCTTTTCATATTTAACCCTCAAATTAGTGGTTAGGTGTTGGAGTTCGACGAGCTAATAAGATTCTCATCCAATCGAACATTTTGCATGGTCACATGCTTTCAAACCCACTTGTGTGGCTCTCTTAGTTACAGATTAGTATGTGCACCCTCAAAAGAAGAAAAGAGAAAGAGACATGCTATCTAATTTCTCACAATATATTTAATCTTATCATGATCAATGTATGGTTTATCTGCAAGGTTCATAAATTCAAAGTCTAAGCTCAAAAATGGTAGTACCAGGCCAATTTTGTATTCACAAATATACATTCCATGCCTAGTACAATATTAGCATGATACCCTCATGCAAGATCATGCTTGCCAATCTGCATAGGATATGTGAATGTGAACTATCTCCACATTTTTGTAAAACAGCAAGTGATTGAGCACATGCCTGACATGTATCAGAATCAATCAGCATTTGCGCAGACTCGTGACATCACAAAAAAATTGGTCCACAAAAAGAAACCCTATCAACCATCAAAGGATATCAAGGAATTCCAGATAAAAATAGAAGAAACTGAAAAAAAAGAAGAAATCATCTTTATCATACCAACTTATGAGCTCTTCTCCAGAGAGCCAAAAACTCATCAAACTCATAGAAGAATGTCATGATCACCCTAATTTGTTCTCCCAACTAAAGTATTCATGGCCACTCTTTTTACATAGGAACCAGCAATAAATGTATTCGTGATGAAAGCTCTCTTCAAGATTGTGAAAAAGTAAACGATTTTCTACTAAAGGTATTAATGTAGTATACGGTATTTAGCCTTCTACAAAATAATGTTAACAATAAGAATACTCACTGTCACAAGTATACCTCATGAGTACGAGCATTAGATACAACAGAGATCACAGCATTGCAAGTAGCACGCACAATTCTGCAATAGGAATGCAACAATGCATGTGAAGCCGTGTGCTCAATCTTCAAAAGATAAATGCATGAAAATACTGTCTGCCCAAGTGATTGGCCCTGATGCCAAGATGCCTACAAAAATAAATGGTATCCATGTAGAAAAGCTTGGAGTGATATTAAAGAATCTTTAGTCAAGCATTATTTCTGTACCTCACATGAAAAAAGATGATCCATGACATCAAGACTCCTTTGAATATCAAGAGTTGTGTCCAAACTGAGGGGAATAGGAGCAACATTATGTTCTAAAGCCTCTTCAACAGAGTGGTAGCCGCTATTTTCAATTCCAGAGTCCATTTTTGGATCCATTATCTACATAGAATTCCAAAGAAAAATAATAATAATAAAGAATGGAATTCACAAAATAGTTTAAACAAATCTAATGTCTCCAGATTTTAGAGACTATGACTTTTGTTTATGGCTCCAGATTTTAGAGACCATGACACATTCACTTTACCACAGCTTTCCATGAAAAACAGATACGATATAGAAAAGAAAGTTCAAAGTGTTATTTCCAACCTTTTTTCCTTCTTGCAATACTGTGTGCTACATTCTAATGTGTACATGTATTGGCTTGATGTGCCACAGCACAGATAAATTAGAACAACTCAATGGTCAAGGTGCTTCCAGTTTAGAACATTGCCATATGGTGTTGTTAAGTTGACAGTACCATCCACCTTACCAAGGTTGTTGAGACCGGACTGGAGAACGACCCGGTGAAGTTTCCGGTTCATGTCAAACCAGTCGGACAGATTGGACCGTTCAGTCGGACCGGATAATAGTAAAATAATATGATTTAATAAAATATATTAAATCAAACTACTTACTAACATATATTAATAAGTTATAACCATAATTATGATAATAAAATATGATTAACTTAAGTTATTTATAACTAAATTCAATTTATTATATTTTTTTATTAATTTCAAACTTTTTATTGTCATAATAATATCATAAACTCATAATATCTAATAAGATTTTTAATATAACTATATTCATGAATTATATTATATTAAATAATATAGTAAATATAATATAATTAAATCAAATCATTTATAATTAGGTTAAACATAATATGTTTTGTATTAGGACAAAAGAATAAAGATTGTATATAAAATGATTTGTATAAGTAATCTTGAGATAATAAAGATAAATGAACATAATCTCACATGAGTTACATCAAGAAATGAGTACAAAGTAGTAAATATTAAATATATGAGGGTCAATGAGGTAAAGTATAATATTATAAGTGATTAAAAAAATTATTCATTTTTTTAATAATTTCGGCAGGTTCAACCAAATTCGACCGGTTCATTACGGTTTTGGTTTGTTCTATCCAGTTTTGACCGGTTCTATCCGGTTTTGACCGGTCCAATCCGGTTTGAATCCAACACCAGTTTAAGAGTGAGTTTTAAGCCGTTCTTATCACCGATCGACGGTCCGACTGATCGGACCGGTTGGTTCGGCCGGTCCTGACAACACTGATCCATACCATTAGTTGCTTAGAAATTTCATCCTGAAATACAATTTCCCACTGTTTCCCATGCATAATAAATGGAAGAAAATGGCTTTTTTGGGGTATGTGTATGCTGTTTTTGTTAGATTTTTCCAGAAAATCCTAAAGAGTTATTGTTAAAGTTGGATGATTATCTTGTTTCACGTAGTCATGCCAATATTATAGTAATCTGCATTATAAAGACAAAATTTATTTTTTTAGGGGAAAGAATGACTACCGGACAATTAAATTTAATGTGTAAAACACCAAATCGGTAACCTTGTAATTTATTTTTTTAGGGGAATGAACGACTACCGGACAATATATTATATCTGACATATTTAATTTATATTTCTATATTGCCATACCTGTATCCTCAATTTTTAAAAATTGACATACCTCGTGCCCGTACCGGGTACCGTTACCTACACCTATCTATGCAACATAGCTCCGTACATGGTTTCAAGAGATTACCGTCGGCGTTCTTCCATTATTTTTGTCGATAACTGTTTCTGGTGTTCTCCTCATCAGCGCAGCATGTTGTAGTTCCAGCACAAATGGTCATTCCATATGAAGGTCAATCAACCACTCCGAACTTAATGCCAATGGCACTTAAAGACGTAGAAAGATTATTCTTTTTTGTTTTCGATCCATAATTTATTGATGCAGTTCAGTCTGTGAAGCGGCCCAAGGGCTGTTAAATTCTAGCATTTTTTCTTGTTTTCTTTTTATTGTTTTTAAGGTTGTGGAGGCGATATACAAGTGACCCTTTAAACATATCTTATGTCCATATACAAAGCATTGTTAATTATCATATTAATAATCCAATAATGAGGGGTAAGAATAAAAGGTTGCAGAAATAACTCAGTACCTCCAAGGCAGACATAGCAGCAAAAAGACTGAAGTTCTCTCCATGTATGAGCTCACCATCTTGTAAGTCTACAAACATGGAATATGAAAGAATTCCCAAAACACTAAATGACAAAGATAATGATGTTCTGGAAATTAAAAAACAAAAAAAGATCATTCATGTGTAGATTAAATGAATGCCATTGGACAAACATAACATCCTCACAGGCATGCCGAAGACCAAACTTTCGAACAAAGATACTCTTAATAGTTAAAGCACATCATCTTCACCTTATTCTTAACTTTTCAAGAATGCTCATGGATTACATCTCTAACTTTTCAAGAATGAGCACAACAACCTCTCATATACTGTACCCATTTTGAGTTAAACGGAGTCATGCAAAAAGATTCACTCAATGTACGTCAAACAGTTTAGAAAAAATATCAAGAAACAACATATCATCGGGACATTTGTAGCTGGTGATATCATCATGCAGGAAAATAAGTCGATGAAACTTAAAAGTAATTCATTAGAAGACATCCCTTGTTTACACTAAAAAGCTGCTCATTTGAAGACCCCCATGATTAAACATGGTCAAGGCTGCAACCACCGTTCCTCTCATAATTATTACTCAACAAGCATCACATTTCTAACATAAAAAGGATCCGCTCATTGTGCATCAAACCGTTTAGAAAAAAATCGAGAAACAACATATCATCAAGACATTCGTAGCTGGTGATAACAAGTAGATCAAACTTAACAGTATTCCATTAAAAGAGCTCCCTTGTTTACACTTAAAAGTTGCTCAATAGAAGACCTCCCATGTTCAAACAAGGTTACGGCTGCAGCCATCGTTCTCTCATATATTATTACTGTTGAGCAACACATTTATTGCAAAAAAAGAAAAAAGCCTACCCTGATCAACAGAATTCACCACCACAAAAGCGAGCTAGAAAAAAAAAAGATAAGTTTTGGAGGAAGAGAGGCTAAAAATGAATTGTGTTCCCAATTCGGACAACAGAAAGTAGACATAAAAAGGTTAAAACGACCCCAAGAAGAAATTGTGTTCCCATTGAAGGGCGAAGGTACTAAAACAAAAAAATCACTTCGATCAAACATGACAAGAGAAGAGAAAGAAAGTAAGAAAACAAACTTAGAACTTGGGATACCTCGGCAGGAGACCTCAATGAAGCGAGACGCGTCGACCCAGACAGTGTCGTCACCGGAGGGGATCGAGTTCGGGGCAGGAACCGCGACGGCGCCAGCAGCTGCTCCTCCGCCGAGAGGTGGAGACGCTTCTCCGCTATGGTTGTCCATTGGACGTCTAGGGCTCAAAACGAAGGGAGGCAGAGCGATCGCAGCAGAAGGAGCTCGTGGCGAGGAGGAGGAAGAAGAAGAAAACGCAGAGTAAATGAGGAAGGAGAAGGGTTTTAAGCAAGTTATATTCGTAGAAGCAGACGTCGCTGGTTTCATCATCTAATTTCAGCAGAAGCCCGCTTACTGATTTTGGGCCTACTTTCTACTACTGAGCCCATTAGATTCGGTGCCAAATTGAGAAACAGGCCTCGTGTATTATTTTATTCTTTTCGTCGAATTTTATTTTCTCCAACCATTTAACAAAAACACATTGGTATAACCAAAGTTAGTTGACACAAATAATTAGCGGGTCTATATCCTTAGTTAAGGGTCAAGGGAGCTAATAGTCTCAAGTTTGAGCCCTAGAATCGTCACTTTGATCAGAATTTTCATTCGCCGCCACCCGTCCAAACAAAAAATTAGTCGGGTGCTAATAGCCCTGAACACCGGTGGGATATACCCATCACCTAAAAAAACTCAAATCTTTTATCCTTTTATTTATATAAAATATTATATTGTTAAAGTTCAAAATATTTAATATTTTTTTATAATTTATATATGGTTTAACGAAGGTTTTTATTATTTATCTCCTCAATCGTAGGATATTAAATTTGTGATGGATATAAAGAAAAATTTAAAAAATAGAAAATCTAATATTTATCATAAATTTAACATTCTATATAATTGAAGCATCTTCAGTTTTTTTTTCTTTATATATTAGTACTTTTCAAACATATTAATATGATGTTAGTGATAATTGGTAAAGTGTAGTGGTGATCTAAATTATCAAATAATAAAAATGAAAATATCCTTTAAGAATTACTAGAAATAAATTTTAGTTCAAAATAAGAATGTGTTTATTATTATTTAATTTCAATTATTCTATTGTTTTTTATAATTATTCAGCTAGATTACATAATAATTTAGTAGACATATTAATATCAATATATATATATATAATATTGATTTTTTTTTACTTTCAATCTTGTGACATTAATAAAAGTTACATATCTTGCATTTATGATGTTTAAGAATGAAGTATATTGTATTTAAAGATTTGTTTAATTTCTCCGTCCCCCCTCTCGAAGCAAAAGTTTTCAGCCGTAGAAATATCAGACACTTCACAATTGACATATCAGCTGCCGCATTTGCATTAGTTAACACTGTTAACGTACTGTTGGAAAAAATAAAATTTGAGCCACTTCATTGATGAAAACAAAAGATTAGTGACGCAAACATTGATTTTGCAAATTTTAAGTGAACTATAGTGTTTTAAATGCTTGCAAAAGGAGATGTTACATTTTTATGGTTTAATTATCATATTAGATGTACTTAATTTAAACTTCTTTTATACATTTTGTTCTCTTGTTTTATTTTTTAAAAAATTGTTATACAAATTAGAGCTGAAAAAATCATTCAAAAGTCAACTCACTAGTGTTTCATTTTTTAGATCGAAATTTCTATACGATTCGAACCGCTCTAACTCTAATAATAAATACACAACCTTACTACAAGATTTTTGGTAGACATTTGTTTACTTCTTTGAACATGTAAAAGGATGAAGACAGATTAAGGTTCTGATATATGAGATTACATTTTTTAACTTGAAAAGGTAACTATTTTTTCCCTATGAAAATAATCTTTTATTAAATGATCGAGGTTAGTCTGATAGGAAAACCTTTTTCCTGATAGGAAACCTCCACTTTTTACAAAATAATTTTAGGAAGGATGATTAAATCATTAAGGGCGTGTTTGGATCCAGCACTTTCCAACGGAACAAATTCATTTCATTGGAACTTTTCTTAAAACGATTTTTTTTTTCAAAATGGTTGTCTGGATGATAATAAGAGGAGACTAAAATTTCGTAGGAAAGATCTTACTTCTCTGAAAAATAAAAATGAGCTCGGACCTCATTTTTTTTTCGGAGATGCGGCTACTCTCTTCCTCCCTCTCCCTTTGCAAAAGTTTGTCGTTTGCAAATGTCCTTTTTTCTTCTGTTTTTTTATATTCTTTGACCTGCAATATCTCCTCCCTTCTCTTTTTGTTTCTCAATCTTTTCGTTTTGTAGAATTGACAAAATATCCACTCTCTTCCTCCCTCCGCAACAACACGATCAAACTCTTTTCTGTACATTTTCTGTCTCTCCTCTCTTCTCTCCTCTTTCTTTCCACCTATGTCGATACGTGCTTGCTCTTGCCAAAGCTAAGATCTTTTTATCTCCTTGTATGAACTGCTAAGGATTGTAAATTGTTGAATAGAAAATAATTTCAACACTGCCAGATGAAAAATAAAAAAAAGGTCAGCCATGAAACCTTCAAGATAGACGACACCGATATTTTGATAATATGAGTATTTTGATAGAAAATATAAATATTTATTTAAAATAAGTTTAAAAATGGATTACTATTTTATTTTAGAAATTTTAGCTTCATAGACAAATTCCTACACCATGGTACCCAAACACATAAAAGTTAAAAGGCTAGCTCAATGTAAAGGAAAATATTTGTGATTGTGTAGACAACTCGAAATTCTCTAATGATGAAAATCTCATAAAACCGTAAAATATAAACTTGCCACCATTGTGTTCAAATGAAAGCACATAAATTTTATCTTCCATCGAAAAAAGAATGAACAATATAATTGTAGTATGACTACTAACCTACATGTTTAGTAACAAAACTTTTATCATTTATTGATTTAAAGGGATAATTTTAAATTTGAAAAACTAACCAAATGAGCCGTATAAAGATCTTATAAGAAACTTGTCCCCTTCTAAGGACAGGTGTTGCGAAAATGCTTTAATATGTAATTTAAAATTATTTAATATGTAATTTAAATAATATTAGCTTTCAAATTATTAAGTAAATCTCTTATTATATTATAATACTTCAATTTTATACATATAATTTATATTTTCATATATATATATATATATATATATATATATATATATATGTCATTTTATAGTTATCAATTTATCCAAATATCTTATTTATAGAACATCTTTATTAAATACAATAATCAAATCTCTATCTCATATCCGTCTAACTTCATTACCCTCACTACGACAAAAAAATCAAAATTGAGGCAGTTTATACCGCTTCAAATATGGCTTAACCGTCTCAAATTGGTAATTTCACCATCCGTGAATAATTCATAATGACTCGGTCACTCTTTAGGCCCATCAAGCTTACATGCTTGATGAAAATACCAACTACAATTTTTTACATGAGAGAATCAACTAATATATCATTTGTAGGCATGTAGAGCACTATCATTCCTTCTTATCAACTATATCTTGAATATAATGATATTCAATCAATGTATTTTACTTTTGAACTATTGACTTCATCATTTATCAAGTTTATCACAATTTGATTATCATGATACATAGGCAATGGTCATTTGATAAGATCGACTCATATTTCTAAAAGAAAACATTTGAACCAAATACCATGGGTGGTTGTTGTACTACAAGCAACATATTCAGCCTCATGTGTATGTCTCACCACACGTCCTTGTTTCTTGATTCCCAAGAAATGGTTGCACCACGCAGAAAAGAACAATTGACCTGATACTCTATTGTTGTACTGCAAGTAACATATTCAGCCTCCTATTTGTATCTCTTCATACATCCTTGTTTCTTGTTTCCTCAAGAAATGACTACATCATTCAAAAAAAAAGTGACCTGATGTAGATTTGCGATCGTCTATATCGCCGCTAAAGTCTACATCTGAATACTTTACTGCCTCGGGTCTATCAACTTGGTATGTCAATCTTAATTGTACTTTGCCCTTTAGATATCATAGTATTCTCTTAATGGCCTCTCAATAAGTTCTCTTGGGATTATTTTGAAATATGCTAACCAAGCTTACTACGTAAGCCAAAGGTTCTTGCCCTGCATTAGAACACTACATTTTACTCAATCTTTTTTCAATCACTAGCGGTGTTTGCGGGACTACTATTCTACATCTCAGATCTCCTCAGTACCATATTAATGTACTATTCTTGACTTAAACTCAAGCTCCTTGAATTTCTGTCACGATTGATTTGAATGCCTAGTACATATGAGGTTTCACCCATATTTGTCATTTCAAATCGTTTGCCCAAGTTATCCTTGATCTTATTGAACATCTCTACATCATTTTTGGCAAACATTATGTCATCTAAATATAATGACAATATCACAAAGATGCTACCACTCTTCTTGATGTAGACACAATGATTCAATTTATTCATTCTAAAACCAAATTGGACTATCGTCTCATGAAATTTCAAATATCATTGTTTAGACACTTACTTTAAGTCATACAATAATTTTTGGAGTTTACACACTTTATCCTCCTAACCTTTCACTTGAAATCATTCAGATTGTCGCATTTATATATATATATATATATATATATATATATATATATCTTCTGATAGATCTCCATTCAAGAATGATATCTTGACATCCATTTGGAACAATTTCAAATTCATATATGCTACTATAGCTAAGATCATCCAAATTGATGCAAACTTAGTCACCAAAGAATAAGTGTCCTGAAAATCAATTTCGACTTCTTGAGTATAATCATTGGCCACCGATCATGATTTGTCCCTATCAAGAGAACCATCAACTTGGTACTTTATATAATATTCATTTGCATCAAATATATTGTCTCTCTTTCAGCAAATCACATAATGTTCACACTCCATTATTGTGAATCGAATTTAATGCAACTTTCATGGCAGTCGTCCATGACTTTGATTCACTATAAGTCATCGCTTCTTTATAGGTGATTTGATCTGTACTATCCTTTATCTCAACATCAAAGGGGTAACACGACACCTAGCACTCGTCCAGAACGTAATCATCCAAATGTGTGAGTGTTGACTGTGGGAGTTTGGTGTCGATTATACTTGTGGAAGTACTCGGTTCCACTACATCCAAGAGTATTTCATTTTGTGGAAGATCAACTTCCACTCTAGATAGTACAGTGAATTATCTGAGTTGTCTCCATCATCTCCTAGAATCATGAGGGAATTATCATGCTCTATGACCTACTCCTTTTCATTCTCAAGAAAGATAGCATCACGATTCTCTATGAGGCCTTTTTCGTGATGAAAAAACTTGTACCATTTGGATTGTTCACTATATACAATAAACATGCATGTTTACGTCCTCAAGGCCAACTTGTCCCTAAGCTGACTAGGAATCAACACATGCACTTTATATCCCCACTTTTCGGAGATGGTCAATCTTGAACTTCTTATCATTTCATAAGTCATATGGTGTTAACTCTATGGACTTAGTAGGAATCATGTTTTGTATGTAACTCGTGGTCATCAAAATCTCACCCCAAAAGTGCATTGGCATATCCAAGTGGGACAATATATATCTCACTGCATTCATGAATGTCTTATTCTTTCTTTCTACCACATCATTTTATTGTGGCATATACAACATCAAAGTTTGCCTACGTATGTCCTCTAAAATGCGGTAGCTCTCAATATAATCTCCTCCTCTGTCTATTCTCAAGCACCTCATAGGACTTTTTAACATTTTCTCAATATGTGCCTTGTACCTCTTAAAAATTTCGAAAGCTTCTGACTTTCTCTCTAAGAGGTATACATAACAATATCTAGAGTAGTCATCAAATGAATATAAGAAAGTACATTTTACTCTTGTAAGTAGGAACACTCAATGGTCCATAAATGTCTGAACGAATTAGTTTCAACAACTAATTGACCTTGTTCCCACAAAAATGGGGTCTTTGGCATTTTCCCGATCAAGCAATGCTCACATGGCATTGTCTTTGCGTTGAAGATGTTGGACAATAATTTTTTTTATTTGTTCCATTTTTGAATTTCTATATGTTTTAACTTCTCGTGTCAAAGATCATAGTCGCTCTTGTTACACTGAGTATACTAAAAAGTCTTTTATTATCATATTTTATTACATTAAGGTAGAATAGGTCATGATCAGTTACATACTTTTTGATTGCATATACCCTATTATTCTTGCCTATCATGACTCGACCACTATAGAACCTAACTTCAAAGTCTTTTTGTAAAAGGATAGGGACAAAAATCAATTGCGCCTAATTCCTAGCACGTGCAACACATCCTTGAGCATAATAAAGTATCTCATAGGTCTAGCTTATAATCATCAATTCCCTCCACATCGATGTAAGCGTTGTTACCCATGTAAATTCTCTAATCCCATTTTTCAGCTCTTTGAAATGAATGAGACCATCTTTGATTTTGACAATGTGGAGTCGCTCTAAAGTTGATACAACATACTTCAATGTTTGTTGTCATGACATTGCATTCTATCACTATAACAAAGGAAAATTTGCTGGTGCCTACGCCTTTGTTCGGTCTTCCGCCTCCTTGTCCATCGGGGGAATCATTGTTGTCGTCTTGTCTAGATTTGTTGGGATAATTTTCTTGAAAATGACCAAACTTTTCACAAGCAAAACAAATTCCTCATGGCATTTTGTGCCCCGCCATATGTTTGAACTACTTCTTGGGGTTGAAGGTTGGGTTGGCTTGCTTGACACAACATGAGCCTCTTCCTCTTGCCCTTCAGTAGTCTCCTTTGCTTTGAAGACGTCAATCTTCTTCTTTCATTTGACCATGTCCTGCTCGACGGCTAAGATAGAGGGCAATTCAGCAATTCTTTTGATGTATTCATTCACACGCATAGTTGTGATTGTCATGTCAAATTATTGATCTTGCTCAAAAAATTTTTATCAAAGAATTTATTTTGTCTGAAAATAAATTTAATAGAAAGTATGTTAAAATTACTTTTTGTTAAAAAATATTTCTTCCAAAAATAAAAATATACTAAAAAATAATTCAAAAGTTAATTTCGCTCGAAATTAAGTTTAACAGAAAATATACTTAAAATATAAAAAAAATCGTCCGAAGATTAATTTCACAGAAAATTATGCAAAAAATGTTTTCAAGAAAATTAATTTCGTTCGGAAAATGATTTTAATATTAAATATTATAATAATTTCATCCAAAAAAATTTAAGAGAATCATATTATTTGATAGAAGAATATCCGAAAATATTTTCAACTTAATATGTCCGAAAGTAATTTTTAATATAAACCTATTCGAAAATAACTTTAACCGAATACTATTCTTGAATTATATTTGAAAAATATATATTGAAAAGGGATTCCGAAAAATATTTAAAATAATTTCAGCCAAAATTATTTTCACAATATATATATATATATATGTTCGAGTCAAGATTTTAAAAATAAATATTTTGGCGATAATAATACCAAATGCCCAAATAAATAATTCCCAGAAAATACTATATATAATTCTTAAGTAATTTCTCAAAATAATTAAATTTTAAATGCATAAAACAAATAATCGGATGTAAAAAGATAACCTTTTATATAAGAATAATAAACAATAATTTGGAAAAGAATTATTATAATCACAAGCATTAAATAATTAACAAGAATTAGAGAGAAACCAATTTAAAACAAAGTTATAATAGTTTATAAATGCAAACTATAATCGATGATTAGGATTATTACATTTTTCATAAGTTATATCCAATAGTTGATATTAAAGGAGAATTATAATGGTCTAGATCTAATCATAATATGCATCAACGACTCATATTGAAAACAAATATTATATATAAGATCTACGGCTAAAATTATAACATCAACATATTGATCCTACGGTCGAGATGTGCATATGAGTTATAATGATTCAGATCTAAACATATATAGTTGGATGGTTAAGATTAAATCATATATTAGCATAACAGATCTACGACTATAATCATATCAGACAAAAAACCTATTGTTCATATTTGGATAATATTCTAACTGTTTAAATCTAATCATGCATGGATCTATGACCAAGATTACAATAGATAAAATCTAATTAGTCTACGACAACGATTAAATGCGATAAATAAAATCCGATGGTCTATATTCAAATAAGATTATAATGGTCAGGAACTCAGGATTCAAACTAGCATGCATCAAATGATCTAGATTAATCAAACATATATATGGTTAGAATTGTTTGGGTTTGATCCTACGGTCGATATAAAAATAGATCATAAAATATTAATCAACGGTCGAGATCAATCAGGGGAGAAGGAATAAACAGTCACGATTAATATCGAGCGGAAGGGTACTGTTCATCTTCTCCGATGAAATATGTGTATCGTACACCAAAGAAAAAAGGAATCGTCGACGGAGACCGGAGGGGCTCAATTGAATCATTTGGGTGTTCACGATTGTCTCCCAATCGTGTGCGAAGACTCCCGCACCATCAATTTGATTTGCCGGAGTGTCGATGTGCCTCGCTATCATCTGCGTCGGTTACTAGGGCGGTCAGCGATGGAGCGATCCGACAACGATTCAGTCTCGCGGATGGGCTGAACAACAACTTGATGGCAACAAAAAAATTAGGAAGGTAAGAGGAATCGCAGGTCACCAACGGATCAGTGTGGACCAAAAATGTGATTTGCCGATGAGAATGAGTTCTGATACCATTGAAGGGGTGAGAGAATAAGAGAGAAATGATTTCATTTGCACAATAAGGGCTCCTTGCATGCGTCCATTACTGTTATATAGGTCGTATGCGTCGCTGCACTCTGCCCCTATAAACGACCGAGTCATTTGTTGATATCGCGCGATATCCACTACCACGTCACGTTCATTACTTTCCAATGGAATTCACTCAATAGACTCCACATTTGTTGCTCCCTTCTGGCGCACACATCACCGCTCCAATTGTTACGGACGCAGTGATCCTCAGTTGGTCACTCCAACAACAATGGATTTAGCTACTTGTGAATTCTTGTGGCTACAATTGTTACTCAGTTTATTTGGAATCAACCAATATTGCCCATGTTATTGTTTTGCGATAATCAAGTTGTTTTTCATATTGCTAGCAATCGGGTCTTTCATGAATGCACCAAGCAGATAAAGATAGACTGCTATTTTGTTCTCCATCATCTCAAACTCCATCATTGTATTACTGCATACTTACCTTCGAGTCTTCAACTAGCAAATATTCTTACTAAAGCTTTGGGATGTGATCGTTTTTGCACACTTTTTTGGCAAATTGGGTGTTGTTGTCACAGACACTCCAACTTGGAGGGGAGTATCACCGTATAATATCGTTTTGCTTGTTTGGTATATCAGCTATATATATGCATATTGATTTTTTCTGCCAATTGCATGTATAATTTGTTAGTCATGTACATCTATAAATACTATGGAGTTCATGATTTGGAACATAACATAAGAGAAATATTATTCTCTTCAATTTGATTCGTTCTTAATATATACATAATACATAGCACATAATAAACTTATATATTATTATATTAATATTAACGATAAGTTATATAAATAAAACAATAAAAAAAAGATGGCCCAATATAGTAGAATCTGAGCCACTAGAGGTAATGTTGACATGACAAAATACATCGGAAGAGCAAGTATCTTTAGTATGAATAATTAGTTTAAAGAAATGTCTGCAACACCTCTAAGAAATTATAAATTATAGGTTGGTATATATGTTTCTAATTTCCCACGTCCGAACTTATATGCTAGGCCTATGTTCATAGAAGTTTACAGACAACTTCTACACATAGAAGTTTTTGTTAGACATATGTTCATACACGGCCATAGTTGATGTCGTTGTGTTTGTAGTAATGGATTTATATTTCATATTAGCATATAATTATTTTTAGTACACATTGTTCTGTCACTTTAGTTCATTCTATTGTTATTAGACAAGATCAATGAAAGAATTATAGAGATCTATTATATTTTAAATTGAAGGGCCCTTCCATGCATGATTTTGTGTTTTCGGAGGAGCCAATGTGCACACATTTCCTTCTCAAATCATGTGACATCTCTGATTTTCTCAATCCCCGGATAATTCGAGTTTGGGTTCACTTTCTGATAGAGATTGAGATCGAGTCCGGATTAACTTCTTGATAAGGATTGGGATAGAGTGTGGGTTCGCTTAGATTTGTTTAGGTATTTAGTAACGAAGAAGTAGGGTAGTAGAATGGAATGAGTGATGGTGAAGTAGGGTGTGGTGGATTATTAATAATCCCATATTTGAATAATAACTAGACGAAGTTGATGGGTTAAATTAAACCATATGTTGTTTGAATAAAAGAAATTTAATCATAAGATTCAAAAGGTTAATTAATATAAAAATCTATTTTATCCTTATATTTAATTTAACATAAGAAAATAAAAGTAAAGATAAAATGAATATAAAAAATTATAACCTATCAAATATCACCAAAAAATGGATTGAATTTTAAGTTATTTGATGAGTTTTAAACCACCATCAATCATACTTATTTTTTTAACTTATCATATAAGCCTACTCCGCCCCAACTTATCCTAGCATTGTCCAGCACGCATGGCTCTATTACTTATAAAACCCACAAGGGAAAATCTTTGTAAATTTTCCTAATAGATGAGGGCCTTTATGTCAAATCGTAAAGATAGCTTAAATATTTTTTATTCTAAAATGAATTGAAAAGAATATCATGTTTGAAGCTTTATATAATTTTGGTAATATCTATTTACGTAATTTAATGTTAACGGGTAAATTTTTTTGGTGCATTGTTCATGGTTAATTTTATGTATGTTGGAAGGGGGTTCTAATATAAAATAATATTAGTTAATTTAGGATCCATCGAGTTTCTCGAGAGTTAGATGATCTTTTTCTGAATCTAAAAACTGTTGTAATATTAAAGAAAAAAAACTTTTATATAACATATCATGTCATATTTTAGATATTTTTTTATGAAAAATGAATGTGTAGACCTATTTCTATATAAACCATATAAACATCCAAAGTTTTTAACAATCTAGTTCAAGAAAGAGAAGCACTATTCATTAAGAATTTTATTTATCAAAAACATTTATATAGAGTCTTGTGTGTTGGGAAAGGAGATTTGGACTGGACCGGATATTGTTCCCTCTTGAATTGATTCCCTGTTGAAAGTATCAAAAAATTTGTGGAGCTTAGCATATTTGGAAGCACGGAGAACGTGGCGCAAGAAGAAGGGGTGATCTATATCATGTTTTGCTTCTCCTCTTTTTTTAACAATACCGAGTCGGGTTCTTCTCCTACTAGTATTGAATATAACATGTTGAACAAAAATTTTTTCGTTCCGTAAAAAGAATCTTTGCCTTTTGATTGCATGATACAATAAATCCTAGTGCCAATGCTGAGCACTTCAGGAAAGTAGGGGATTCTTGAGGGGACAACCAAAGAGAAAGCGAGTAGTCGGGAACTAAAGGCTACCAACAAGCTTGGTAAAAGAAAGCAAACTAAGAAGCGAAAGTAGGGCTGCCACTTTAATCCACTCAGCCATCTCTCCGAATTTTCAATTGAAAATTTTATGTGATGCAATATATCAAATAAAAATTGATCATTAGGTTGTGCCGAGTCAAATATGCTCCGCGGATCGACGGCCCAGGACGCGGCGGTACTTGTAATATTTCTGCTTGGGACGGATTTTATTTGGCAGTTTTTTGGATGTTAAATACCATTGGATGGGTTATGCACATGGCTGAAGCTAAAGCAACTACTTTCGAAGTAGTAGTTGGATAGGCCTATGCCACCTATCTACTCAGAATATCGATACATGAATGAAGAAATCATGAGAGAAAAGCATATTGACTAGTGATTGTGAGGTCCCAATTATTGATTGGAAGGGACACCAAAAGCATCTGCCCTTCCATCCCTTGGATAGATAGAGAGGGAGGGTGGAGATTTTGGTTTTTCATGTTGTCAAACAGTTAGAACATGTTGAACAAACTCTTCTTCATGTAAAACCTGCTCGATTTAGATAGGGAAAACCGTAAGGATTATAGGAAATCATGTGCTAAGGGCTTGACTCCCCCGACTTCTTAAGAGTTAGCTTACTACTTGCCTAACATCAATCGGTTAGACCTCCACTAAGTTTCACCCAAGCTTCATCCTGGTCATGGATAGATCACACCTTATTCCATAGTACAATTTTGGCCCTTTTCCTTTGCTTCTTTATCCATCCATAGAAGAAGGCCGAAACAATGGACTAAGAGCAAACACAGATTGCATCTGTGTAGAGGAGAACCTAGGAGATTGAGGATCGAGTCTCCTCGGCCACTGACTTGATCTGCAACAAAGGAAATGAAGGGTGCCGCTACAACACAAGAACCACCCGTAAACCGACCTTCTAAAGTGAAATATGCATAATGAAAGATCAATAGACCAGGCCAACCCACAAAAATGAAACGGTCCAGTTAATAAACTAAGAAATAGACCTCGAAGCTAAAAGAGGGTATCCTGAGCAATTGCAAGAATTGGGTTCATTAATATGCTGGTATAGTAGATGCTATCACATAGGTTCCTGGTATCAAGTTTTTTAAGAATATTGGGAGTAGTTAGTTGTGGGGGGGACGCATCAAAGCAATGTTCGTTGTACTAGTGCCTCAACAACGAGTTTTCTAACAAGCCTTACAAGGAGCTCTAGGAACTTGTAGGATCTGGATGGCACCAAGGGGGGGGGGGGG
>LTAE01000186.1:0-19400 GCA_001647135.1 Pontederia paniculata | reverse complement strand
TAATAATAATAATAATAATAATAATAATAATAATAATAATAATAATAATAATAATAATAATAATAATAATAATAATAATAATAATAATAATAATATAGGGACGTAACTAAGGCCTGGACAATACTAACTCAAGATGGATACTCAAAATCTTTCACAACAATCGAATATGAGATGAATATCACTATTGAATCCTCAGATGATTAGACAAACTTAAAGATATGAATTTCCTTAATGGGTAACTCAACTATCTTATATTAAATAAATCCACAAAATACCCCTTAACAGGTCTATCCTCAAGAAGATAACACAAAACGGAGGAAGATGTTTCTCTAGATTATTAAATCACCCTTAACAGATTGACCTAACAGATCACAAATGACAACACCCTTAACGGGTCAAAATTACAGGACACAAATTGCTTCAACTAGGAAGTCAATAATCAGCTCTACAGAATTTATGAACTAACAGAGGACGTGTCAATAGTCAACTAATAAATTCAATCAAAACTGGAGAAAAACAATGCACTCAACAATCATGTTCATGAAGAATCAATTCAACTAAAAGTCTCGAAAGCTATATAAGTTCTGCAGTAGCAATAGTCTCAAAACACAAACTAACTAAAATATTCAGAATAAACTCTCAAATTACAGAATAAATTCATCCCAACAAAATATGGAACAAGAGATACTCCTGTGGATATCAAGAAGACGACGAACAACTCCTTAACGGATGATGATCTTGACTTCTTCACAGCCCTTTGGATTAGTCTTCATTCTCTGGCGTTCTACCCTTTTGCAACATCCTAGCATCCTTAGATCTCTAGATAGAATATGAAAATATGATATGAGATATGAGCCTCCAAGATTCCAGCCTCCTCCCCCTGGTTGCAGACGAAGTCTTTTATACCTAGGGTTGGATCAACATTACATGTGAACCCTTGGATCAAATCTGCTCCTCGATCAATGATGATGATGAGAGTCCAATAAAACTTATGCAAATCCTCAGAAATATGATAGGAATTTAATCTTTAAAGTATTCAATCAAATCACAAACTTCTTAGCCATCAAATCTTCTCAAAATTGCAGATATATCAAACTGCGTACCTTCATCACGGTCTATGACAGGTTGTCACGGCCCGTAAATATAGGTGTTTTCATTGTTCCTTAAATCGTCACGGCCCGTAACTCGGGCACTGGGTAGGTTCTCCTCCTTATTCTTCATATCTTACGGCCCGTAACAATGCATCACGGCTCGTATTTCTTCTGGACTCGTAAATTGCTGCTTTTGTCGACGTCGTGATATCGAGTGACGCTCCATGATATGACCCTTCACGATCCGTAACAGAGTGTCATGGCCTGTGATGGATCTAGTTTGAGGTTGCAGGATCTTGGCAAGTGGTCGTGATATGCGCGATGCGGTCGTTATATCCTTCATAACAGTTGATGACAATATATTATGTCCCGTTATAGACTTCGCTGCTTCTAATACTCACGCATCACGACCCGTAACCTGTGGTCATGACCCGTGATGGATCCAGGGTGTTGATTTCTTCCTCTCAAGCACGTCCACTAGAGATATTCATTTGATTTTTTATACTTCTTCCACCTTCCATGTGATTTCCTACAAAAGACCACCAAACAAGGGTAGATTCCGGACTTGGAAGAATATAATCAAATAAAATAAAAAATAGATGCATGCAATGACTGAATGACTTAGAATAAAGCTAATGCAAGCCCTAAAACATGTTGTAAAATGCATGCATCAAAGGACAAATTGAGAAAATATTAGGAGACCTATAAATGCCTAAGGATAAACAAAAGAGGAGAGTATACCTCTAGAGAATTTAAAAACTATTGCAATTTAGAGTGCATACCTATGTAGATTACGATGCAATATACGATACAACAAAATCATATTTTGCATAAAGAAGTGATAATCTTTAATGAGTTACAATCATGGTTGACCGCTACAAAAGCTGAAATGGACTTAATAAATAAAAATAGAGTGTGGTCATTATGTGACTTGCCAAAAGGTACAAATTCATATGGTGCAAATAGATATTCAAGAGAAAATATTGGGCAAATGGTTCTCTTGATTAGCACAAAACGAAATTGGTGGCCGAGAGTTATACTCAGCAAGTCAGAATAAATTTTCAGGAGATTTACTCTCAAGTGGCTAAATTTGCATCGATTCAGACGATCTTAGTGACAATGACATGTATATATTTGAATTTATTCTAAATGGATGTCAAAACAACTTTCTCGAATGGAAACATGTCGGAGACGTATATATGTGACAACCTGAAGGGTTTCAGGTAAAGGGCCAAGAAAATAAAGTGTATATGCTTCGGAAATCGTGTATGACTTAAAACAATCATCTAGATAATGATACTTGAAGTTCCATGAGATTATACTCTAATTTGATTTGCATGACAAATAAATTGGATCATTGTGTATACATCAAGAAAAATGAGAGAAATTTTGTGATATTGTCAATGTATGTGGATGATATATTGCTCATCGAAAATGATGTAAGAATGCTCAATGAGTTCAAAGAGAATTTGAGAAAGTGATTTGAAATAACAGATATAAGGAAGCATTTTATGTATTGTACATTCAAATTAGTCGTGGCAAAAACTTAAGAAGTTTGAGTTTACGTTAGGAATACTGAGGATGTTTAGGATGCAGAATAGCAACCTACACCAACACTGTTAATGTTGGAAAAAGACTGAGTAAAAGTTAGTGTCCCAATGCATAGCAAAAACCCTTAGGGGTGTAACTATTATTTGAGGTAGCAATAAACATGAATGTGTGGCTAGACACACACATGAGGATGAATATATTGCTCGTAATACAACAATCACCCATGGTGTATGGTTTATGCGTCTTCTTTTGGAATTAGAGCTCGACCTGGTCATAGGATCACTACTGATGTACTGTGATAATCAAGTTGCGATAAACTTGATACATAGTGGAGCTAACAGTTCAAAAGGAAAGCATGTTGAGATTGAGTATCACTATATTGAAAATATAGTGGATAAGAAGAAAGTGACATGCCTACGAGTGATATGTTGACTGATTCTCTCACAAACAAAATTACAACCGAAACTTTTATCAAGCATGTGTGCTTGGTGAGTCTAAAAAATATTTGAGTCAGCATGAAGTATTCATGAATAATAAAATTTCAACATGTGATCTCAATTAGACTATGCACGGATAGTGGAAGAGCTAACATCGCGACCTATTTGGTCAAGTGAGAGATTGTTATGGGTGACAGATGTGGTCACACGCCCATAACGTCAGGAGCTCCCATAGATTGCGTCTCGCAGCAAATTCCGTTGATCGCGTCTCGCCAGAAAGCTGTGCTAGCACGTAGTCGACATGGTGTCCAAGTGCATTGCCAACTTGGATGGCCAATGGACAAATGAGCAACGATGGAAATGACAAGCGATCATTGCACAACAAGAAGGCGTAATAAGAGGCATAATGCCCAGAAATTGACAAGATAGACAATGACGAGAAATCATCCGCTCTAAAAGGAGTTAGACATCTACTAAAAACTCCATTCGTTGTTCGAACTTTTCTCTCCTTTCGTCTTTCTCTCTCACGGATGATGGTGATCCTTGCACATGACATAAATTTGAGATTTAAAATACGAGTCTTATAATAGTTGTTTATTTTGATGTTCAAATTATATTATAATTTTTTTTGAATTGATAATTGAGATTTAATTTCATAATATGTTATTTTATTTATTCATTTTGCAGAAATTATAATAGGAAGTTAAAGTGTAAGTCAAAGTAATAGTCTTAAAAATATCTTCAAATATACGTCGGAAGTGGATTCCACAATATTAAAATGGATTTTTCAAAATGTTATTTATAATGTTTTGTGCAATTCTCTCGTATCTCGTGAGCCAGAAGAAATTGTCTCCGGTTGGATCCAATTGAACCAATAACTTGAGACCCCTAAACCATCTCAAATCCCTCTCCCACGTGCAATTCTCTCCCCGTCACGTGCTCGCCATGTCTTAAACCACGAATTGGTTTGTTCAACACAGTTATTAAATCCCCCACTCACTAATTACTCAAGCAAAACCAACTTAACCAGAATATTATTACAACTAACTAATCCCTTCCCCTCCAACTTTTACATTTAATCACAGCACGCGTACGACACTTCCACGGAATTTAATATGCGAGAAATGAAATCCACCTTCCAGTTCCCCATCTCCTTCTCTCATCCGCACATTTAATCACATCACTGACTGTACAACTTATGCGGTCGCTTTTGCAAACATCAACCCGCGAAATTAACTACACCACTAAACGCCCGCATACAAAGATCAAGACCGTGTTGTCCGCACGGAACCTCCAGCAAGTAATATAAATCCACCGACCACGTTTCATCTTCAAACCGATGTATGGTTCACCATATTTCACATTGGATACATCTATGCGGACTCCTGTACAGGACACTGTCTATGTAGTAATTAACGAGTCTGGGGAAATTAATTAACACTAAACAAGAGAACTCTTTAAATCTTAATTAGTAAACAGTAAACACTCACTTCGTTCGCCTTCTTCTCGCTTCGTCCAAATTTTTCAAGTTCTTCCTGCTTCTCTTGCTCCTTCGACCCCTCGCGAGGGATCACAAAACCCTAGCGATAGATCGAGATCGAGGGCTCGAAGGAGGCGAAGCATTGACCCATCTCCGGCGATCTCCGACCTCAATCTCGGCGATCTCCTCTCGATCCGGGTTCGACCTCGCGACTGCTCCAGTCAATCTAGGTTTCGCGCCTTTGTAAGTAGTTTGAGCTCCTCGCCGCTCGGAAATGGCCGTCTCCGACCAGTCAGTGCCCGCCGGATCCACCCCTTCCGCCCAAGTGGTACGAATCCCCCCTCCCTCTCTCCTTCCGGTTCCCCATTCCGATCTCGCCTTGGTTCTCGCTCTCGCCTTGGCTTAGGAGAATTGGAGGTGAGGGCTCGGGGATCTGATCTGACTTAGGGTTTTTCGGCGCTGTGCAGGTAGGGAATGCGTTCGTTCACCAGTACTACCACATCCTCCACCACTCCCCGCAGCTCGTCTACCGGTTCTACCAGGAGAAAAGTAAGCTCGGCCGGCCGGAGCCCCAGGGTTTGATGAGCTCAGTCACCGGCATGGATGTAAGCCTTGAAAACTTGTTCTCGGTCGGAAACTTGATTGCGTGACTTGAATTAGGAAAATGGAGGCGAAATATCGAACACGTTCTTTTGTTTATTCGTTGAAGTTCCTTGTTTTGAGTGATTGCTGAATTTTGTTCCATAGATTGGCAGCCTTCTGAACATTTTCTTGCTTTAGTATATTTACTGAATGGATATTGTATTTGTTTGGGTGCTTGACTGAATTGGTGAGAAGGCAATCAATGAGAAGATAATGTCGATGGACTACAGTGATTACACAGCAGCGATCAAGAATGTGGATGCACAGGAGTCTCATGATGGTGGAGTTATTGTGTTGGTGACAGGTTGCCTCACCGGGAAGGAGAAAACCAGGAACTTCACACAGTCATTCTTCCTTGCCCCCCAGGACAAGGGCTACTACGTTTTGAATGATATTTTCAGGTACGTGGATGTGGAGGGCCATCAACCAGGGAGCCATGACTTGACGAACGAAGCTGGTGCACTTACACTTGATCAAGGTATGTTGCCACCGAGCTTCTCTATGAATTTAGATATTTAAGCCGTCATCCAAAGTGCTGTTTCTTGTACTTTTGTGGTTGTTATATCTCTGCCGTTTTCTCCCTCATAAGATATTTCTGTTGTTTTATCTGCAGAGACATCTGCAGTGCAGGATCCACAAGTAATTGATAGGGTTGTATCACCCCAGCCGGAAGAAGAGATAGTGAATGAGGAAGAAGTGTATAATCCCTCAGAAGGTGAAGATGGTTCGGTGGTGGAGGAAGAAGAACCAACTGAAGAGGTGATAAATGAAGTTGTTAACAGTTCTCAGCCTGTGGCAACTGAATCAAGCTCTTCTGCTCCACAGGAAGAGGCGCCGAAGAAGTCATATGCTTCGATTGTAAGAGTTTGTTTCATTAAAGTGACTTCCATTTTTTGTTTTCCTTTAATTTTCTTGTTTTTTGGTGATAAATAACTGTTCTTATGAGTCTGTCTAGCATGTAGATCTTTATTTCATAGCTATTCAAATATAGCAAATATTATGTGTTTCTTTGACATAGTATGTAGTCATGGCCAATGTTGTCAAACTCGTAAAACGGACACGGCACGGAAGGCCGGAGAAAACACGTAATCGTAAAGACGTAACACGGAACGCTCGATTTTACCAGATTTTTATTTTAATATAATAATATATATTAGTTGGAAAATATTTGAACCTACTATAACATTAGCGTGAAATGCCACAAAATGCATCGTTCAATTACCACTAATTCATAATAGTAATAGAAAAAAACAATATATTTTTTAGAAAATCACATAAACAATAATCTAGCATTAAGAATACAAATGACACATCACTTGCTAAACACTAAAAATTATCGAATAAATAAAAAAAATAGTACGAATGTAAACCAAAAAAGAAATATACCCAAAAAAAGAGCACCTTCGTGTGCAGTGAGAGGAACTTGCCTCCCATCCCCTGCTCACGGACAGGGAGGCCTTTACTCCTCCTGTTCGAGGGTAGGGAGGCGCATGTGTCAGAGAGAGAGAGAGAGCAGAGAGCAGAGAGAGAGAGAGAGAGAGAGAGAGGGAGAGAGAGAGACTGCTAAAAGAGTGGTAACAGAAGCGGCAATAGGGCATTAGCGGCGGCAGCAGGGCATCAGCGGCGACAATAGGGCACCAACAGCGACAGTGCAGGGCCGCAACAGTGTCAGGGAACAGCAACGACAGTGGAGCACTAGCGGCGGCGGGAAAACATCAGCGATGGCAGAGAACCAGCGGCGGAAGGGCACAGAAACAGGGCATCAGTACGGTGGCAGGGAAGCAGCGATGACAACATAGCAGCAGTGGCGGAAGAGAAGCAGCTTGGCGGCAGGAAAGTAGGCAAAAGACATAAGTTAGGGCTTGGCTTCATCATGTATAACAACACTGTCAGGTGACTGCCAGGATCGCTGGAGACGTGCGTCTCCACCGATCTTACGGGCCGGCACGCGATTCTACCACGTGCTGGCCAAAAACGATTCATGATAGGGACGAGCACGAAATCCCTGTGTGGACACGTAAAATCGCACGATTCTACGTGTCAACACGCGTTTTTGACAACATTGGTCATGGCTTCTCGTTCTACAATACATTTTCTGAGAAGACTGAAGACCTTAAATATCTCTATGTAATGCAGTTAAAAGTCATGAAAGAAAATGCTGCTAATGTATCAGCACCAGCAGCTGTACCTCCGCCTGCTAGAGCAGCCCCTGTGAATCCTGATCGTCAAGTTGTAACAACACCTGCACCAGCTCTGGCACCAGAGATTGTTTCTGGTTCTGTCTCCATTGAGAGCACTGTTGCCCAGGAGGCAGAAGGTCATTCATGACCCAACACAAGAATCATCTCTTGAATTGAACATTCTAGTGAACTTGTGCTGATATTCAACCATTTTATATTCTCAGCTGATGGATTCTCAATTTACATAAGAAGTCTTCCTTTAAATGCTACTCCTGCTCAGCTTGAGGTTGAGTTTAAGAAGTTTGGACCTATTAAGCCTGGTGGCATTCAAGTTAGAAGCCACAAGGTTTGTCTGATGCCAATACTTTATCTTCTCGTCCTGTCTTTCTTCTCTTTTCTTTATTTCACTTTTTGAATATTCTTTTCTTATTTTCATTTGACTAATCTTCAACAAATTGTAATTATAGCAACAAGGCTTTTGCTTCGGTTTTGTGGAGTTCGAGGTTGCTAGTGCTGTCCAAAGTGCAATTGAGGTAGCTATGCCAAAGCACTTGAGTTTACTTCATGTTTACCTATTGTTTGTTTCATAAAATAGTTTGTGGAAGATAAGAACAGCTCAAAATATATTTGTTCTGGTTGTTTCATTATGTGGATGTAGTTGGATAGTTGTTTGGATAGGTCCATGTTCCTTATGCTATATAGCACTCTAGAACTGGATGATGGCTCTCTAATTTTGCTAATTTATGTTCTTCATTTGATGAAAGTGTTCTTTCGTGATTATTTCTTCTTCTTGGTCCATTACTTTTTCCACCATCCACCAGTTAGTCTAATTGCACATCTTTTTATTTTCCTGTTATACTTTGTTTGATGTTTTAACCTGTGTATGATTTGCTTTTTTCCTTTATGTTGGCTGTGAGTATTCTCAGAGTGTCGCCTTATTGTCTTTTCATCCAGATCTAGATCATAGTCTTGCTTTACATGCTTATAGGATATCTCTGTGCAAGAATGCATAGTTCCTGCCTGGCTATTTTGGTGGTAAAATTGTCTGCCAGGTTTGGGGATAGGCCTCCATTATTATGTATCCATGAGGATGTGTCAAGCTCATTGCATAGACCTAAACCCTTCTCTTGCGGTTAACTTGTTCTTGGCTGGTTCGAGTATTAACCACTGTATGAGACTTTCTACTAAGCTCATAAGTTATAATTAATTCCGAACAAAACAAGATAAAAGTTTCACCAGTATGTCCTGTGAAGCAAAATTATTCTTAGTACTCACCAATTCTATTAAAATAAGATTTAACCAGTTTGATCCAATGTATGCATATTTTATGTAAAAATGTAGTACAAAACTTAGCAAGAATTAAAACATACTGGAGTTCCATTATTAATAAACAAAAAATATATATATGAAAAGAATACATAAGGTTAGTGGTGAGGTGAACCCAAAAAAAATGGGTAAGATAGCATTGGAGCCCATCTGGTGCAATGGAAGATTTCTGGATGATTAACACACTGGTTAATCATCCTTTTTCTCCTAAAAAAATGAATTGTACATCTTAATCATTGTACCTTGATAATGTTGTCATTACATCATCAAAAAATGAAATTGGATTTATTATTTTAAGATTAATACCCACCATTGGATATTGATCTAATGTTGGGTTTTTTATGCGAACCAATTTTGGGTTATATATCATCAATTTTATCCTAATACTTATGCATGGGTTTTAAGCAATTCAACTTCAATGGGAAGAAATCATTTATTAATGAGAAGTTGATTGAAATAATCAGGTCTGATATATTTGTGGTGTTCATTCTCTCAAAAAAAAATATTTGTGGTGTTCATTCCTGTAATAATGTAACTTTTATTTCGGACCTAATCTGATTCTTTTTTCATAAAGATTACCCAATGAAGGCTTGGACATGTTTCCCCTATAAAAGAGGAGTATTTTGGACTATATAATGGAAAATGACAATTAACAGCAGTATGCTAGTTAGGAAGGTATTATGAGATTAACATTTTTAAGACTGAAATAGAGCACAATTGTTTCACTAAAAAAAGAGCACAATTGTTGAGGAATTTTTTTGTATTTGAGTTGAATGATGTTTTCTGCACCTTTTTGTCCTCGCTTCTTGGATAGAGGAACAAATTTGAGGATGTGTGCCCTTCAAGAAAAAAACTTTGCAATGAGCTAATCTTGTGTGGTTTTGTATAGCATATGAAAGGATATTTATCATTTGTTTAAATTTGTTTTCAGCATCGAAATATCAATTCTTTCTCGTATCCATTCGTGTTAAATAATAGTTTGCTCTACACGTTTGATGTTGGATATATGATATAGTTTTCTCTAACATGTCTAAGATATTGTTGTCTTATGGACAGCTTTTGATCAGATGAAGGCGTTCAAGGTAGGGGGATGTTTTCTAAACAATGATGCGGTAGGGATTGCGTCAGCATCTTTGCCTTAGATATAGAAGAAATTATAGAATAGGGATATGCAAGGGTTTGTTTTACAAGCAACTATAACTTTTGTGCTCTAAATTTTTAGGCAGAGCAAAATGAACAAAATGCAAGAAGTTACTGATGAATACGGTTTAGTTGTATGATAGTTTGGTTAGTGCAGGGGAAATTATAATTGGCAGTTCTGTTTTATTAACCTTATATTAGTACTAATCTAAGATTTAGTCTCAAAACTATGACAGCTGATGAGTAGTTCTGTACTTTCCTCTCTTTTTTCTTCTCTTGGGTAGGGCTTGGAAAGTGAACTTATGAGAATGCATGGGGTTGGTAGGCATAGTTCCTCTTGCTCTTGTTTAGGAGTAGATTTATGTTACGATCTGAATTCCTATTCCTAGAAGATATTAATGGTTGTCATTTCCAAGTGCTTCAAAAGTTCATTTTAGTGTTATGCAAGCCAGAAAAAGATTATAGATGGTCTTTAGCAAATGTGGCCTGATATCTTATGCTGTTTAAGATTTGCTTCCTGGAATGGTCATACAGAATAACCATTCAGAAGATGTTGCCATTTTAGCATTTTTCATTTAACCAGGTTTTAGCTCATGGGCATGGGTTCTAACATGTTTTTGGTGTGTGTGTTGTATTACATATTCACATCACATATTCAAATTTCTTAAAAGAAAATCTTGACTACTAACCAAGGAGCATGTTAATCATCCAAAGGATGCACTTCAATTATGGGATAATGGATGTGTACCATTAGTGACAATGAATGTCCAGTGAAGAAATAATGGATGTGCTTCAACTATGCTTATTTATAGTAACAGCATATTTCAAACTTGTACATCCTTTTAAAAGTTATTTTTAATACACACCGGATGGCAATCCCAACTCGGTTGCCATCCTTTCCCCTCTCAGAAAAAAAATAGTAACAACATATTTCCAGTATTGTTGGATGGTAAATTGACATAACTGAGACTACAAATCGACGTGTTAAATTAGATGTGCTATCAACTGTCCTAAAAGTTTAAGCTGTTAAACCTCCATTAAAAAAAACATTTTTTTTCTGGAAGCTATAAAGGGAAAGAACATTTCCTAATCTCACATGGAGACATAACATAAAAGAATGAGAAGAAACAATGAGAATGGGATATAAAAGTAAATACAATATTATGAAATGTATACAGATAGATTATGAAAATTATGGACATCCATAGGATTTCAAGAAGTGCCCACAAAGGAAAGAAACACATGATGAGCCGGGGAAGTCCAACAATATCACAGGCCAACAACAATAAGGATCCAATATTGCTGGTTGTATATTAACATGAACAAATTCTGAAATATGCACATGTGTGCAGGGTTCCATAATAGGTTATTGCATATTACCTCTAATATCTTTCAAGAGTCATTCTAGGAAGATGTTTCCAAATCTGTCCTCAGATGTAGCACAATATATGCGATGTTATCCCCTCAGTGGTATTAATAACTTGCGACTCCATAATCGTATTGTTAAGAATATAAATATAAAGATATTACTCTTCATATTGAGCCTTGAACATCTCTCTGAAAGTTCTCTTCCCTTTTTGCTTTAGCTTTCTTTTTGCTTAACTTATTTCCCCAAGAAACCATCTTATGATCTTCATTTAAACGATAGATTCCTTGAATTGTCAGCAATTCATATCCAGTATCTTAAAAAAAATTGTGAGTCATCTTTTTTTGAGAAAAAAATCGTGAGTCATGACAAATATATTTTGGTCTTACATTAGAATCAGTTCACAACTTTCTATCACGAGCTTGGTCACATATGTGGTTAGGAAGCTAACAAAGTGTATGTATAGTTGTAGCACACGCAATGGACTAGGAAAGTTTTTGGAAGTTATTTTTTAGCAAATATCTTTTTGAAATATTATTGGTTTTAAGTGGCATACAATCGACATAATATGGAAAAATGGTGAAATTTTTGGCACGATCAAACCAAAATAGTTGCTGGAATTTGCTTTGAAATTCTTAAGGCACCTTGCTCTTGTCCAGGTGGCCTAGAAAGTTGATGGTTGGTCAATTTTAATTTGTCATCTAGCCTAAAGTGATTATCTGTTTTACGATAAGTCTAAACGATCATTGGTCCTGAGCTGGTTTTGTAGCATTTAAAGTGTCTATCTGCTTTACACTAAGTCGACGATCGTTGGTCCTGAGCTGGTTTTGTAGCATTTATAAATATTTTCCTAAATGTTGCTTCTTATGTTGTCGTCTGAGTGCAACGTTGTTACCAGCTATTGATTTTGTATAGCATAGTTTTCTTCCCTATTTCAGTTCTAAATTATTTATTCACTTTTTCCCCCATACTGTGTTATGTTTTTCACATTTTCGTAGACATATTTTGTCTCAAATTATTAATGCTAGGTTTTGCTTGTTCATGAGTTCTTATTTTTCTTCTCATTGTACATGTCACTGTTTCCGTGTTCATCCTTGGTCATGTTTTTTGTTCTCTGATTACATCATTGGTGATTTTAACCACTGATCTAGATCATTCTTAGACATTAGAAGAATTTTTATATTACTTTCAACTAATTTATCTTTAGGCTAAAACATAATACTCATGTCTTTTGCCTCAAGTTCAGATTGTCAAAAGATCAGAGTAGGCTGAGTTGTTTACTGATTGGTCATATTTCTAGTTGATATACATATTTAGGGTGTACTTTCTTGTCGCTAAAAGTTAAAGTATTTATTTAGCTCCTCTAAAAAAGAAAGAACATTTTATGTAGCTTCTGAGTTCTGACCAATGGAACCATTTGTGAAATTCAAATTATTATTACCATTAAGTCCAATAATTTTGGACAGACATTTTTATCAAAGTGCCTGAAGCCCAATATCCTTACCTTTAGTTTGCCTTTTCGAAAGTGATGTTAATTTGGACTTGTATCTCCTTTGTACATGATCTGTCCGACACATTTATTATAACATATTGATATCATCACTCTTTCAAAACAAATATATATCAATAAATTTGGATGACTGCTTACTTAGGCAGCCATGCTTTTGTTTTTTCTGCAAAGCACTGTCTAGTGTATCTTGTTTGCTACTGCAGCTTCTATATGAAATTCAGTTGCAGTGTACCATGGTTCCTCATAGGTAGTTGAGCTTTTATTACTGCTTTCCAAACAGCCTCCAGATTTGGGAAGCAGAATGGTGATTGCTGGGATTAAACCAGGATTGAGTAGAAGCAAAAAGTTTCTGAGAAAGTTAAACTTAGGGATGAACTCTTAAGTTTTGAACTGATAAGAAGCTTTCTAGGAGGCATTAGTGCATATACATATACATTACACACACGCATGATTTCTTCTCTACCTGATTGCTTGTATCAGGCTTCTTTGTCCAAGTATCCTCTATAATTTCTACTTTGATGTAGGCCAAAAATACTGTGGTAAAGTTTGATATTTGATGATATCAATCCTAAATTATGTATGACATGTATGCATGGAAGTTTCAATCTGAAAATACAAATTTTTTTCTAGTGTTTGTAAATGGACGAAGCTTGATTTGTTTGTATGTTAAAAAACCTCTATTAGCATCTAAGTTCAATATTATGGATGTACAATCACAAGCATTATTTTGAAATGTGTTTCCTGCCTTGATTCTCAGGCTTCACCTATTATGATTGGCGGCCGTCAAGCTTTTGTTGAGGAAAAGAGGCCTTCTGGTTCGAGAGGCAAGTATTTGAAACTTTTATTTGACTCTAAATTCCTTTGATCGACTGCTGTAGTTGTTGAGTATGTTTATTGATTGTGTGTAATGTCTTAACATAATATTACTTTCTCAAAACTGCAAGACAAGTGCTTTTGGTGCAGATTGCACACGTCTATAATTGCTGTTATCTGAGTTATTGGTCAACTTAATTTTCTCTTGTGCAGTTAGCAGCAGAGGACGATTTATTTCTGGCAGGGGTGGTGGATTCAGGACTGAAGGGGTGAGAGGACGTGGGAACTATGGCGGAGGAAGGGGTTATGGGAGAGGAGATTACAGCGGGAGGGGTGATTTCAGTGGGAGAGGTGGTGGTAGGGGATCTTCGGGTCGCGGAACAGAAGGTGGATATCAAAGGGTGGACCAGCCTGGATCAAATGGAAGCCGCGGAAACCGCACCGGACCAGTGACTAATAATGCCCCTTCCAAGAATGTTACTCCGCGAGTGACAGCTCCGGCTTAATGCATATAAAAGGAAGCTGTCCTGGCATTTTGATTTTTCTTTTGGAATCGCCATTCATTGACAATCAGATGCCTCAGATGAGGTAGATCCCACAAGTATCTTTTGTTTCCGCCCTTTTTCAGCATAGATGTGATTGGACACGGTTTTAACTGGTAGGGCTACTTCATTTGTAGGATGTGGATGAGCTAGAAGCATAGTTTTAGACACTGTCGTAGGCAACATTTTCCTCCACTTTTATCTTATGTAGTAAAGTGTCCTATTTTTTTTTCTACCTTTGCATTGTTTCCATTAGATAACTGACTTCCATCACACTGGCCCTAGTTTTTGAACTATAAATGTATTGAGATCAGATGTCCATCTGTTACGAGCGTGAATTATAAAGTTGGCGCATCCGATGCAACTGCGTGTTTGCAGTGAATTGTTCTTTTCTGTCCCTGGTCATTTATATGTTCTTTTTTCTGGCCCTGGTCATCTATACCTTCTCGAAATCACGCGTAAATGCAATTTCCTTTCCTAAATTTATTTTATAACCCAAGATGTTTTCAATATGGAATGATTTTCATCAATTATCTTTCAACTTTAGCATTAATTTAAACATACTTTCTAACTTTATTTTGGAACAAAAATATTTTTCAGGTTTAAGTTCGTAATTAAATTACGGGTTCAATGAAAGTGTTTCATACTTAAGGGTCTGTTTGGTTTCAGGATGATTAAGGGGTAGGGAAGGTAATGGAGGGGAAGGAAAATTAGGGGAAAGGTAATGAAAGAGAAAGGAGGTAAAAGCGTTAACTTTGTTTGAATAACATAACTAAAGGGAGGGGAAGGGAAAGAAGGAGAATTATAATTTTTATTGGACGAATATATCCTAAAATTTATGTTTATATAGTTAGTTACATATGGTCAAAATTGAAAATTATATTTAAATATTTTTTTTCCCTCCTTTCCACCCCAATTCGGGGTTGAAAGAAAAATGAGCTCTTGAAGGGGAATGGAGGTAAATAGAGGGAACATTCCTCTCCATTCCCCTCCGTTAAAAATGCAACCAAACGAACTTAAACTATTAACCTCCTTTTCCTTCCCCTTCTTTACCCTCCTTTCACCTCCAACCAAACATGCCCTAAGTAAGAAACATCATGGTATTTAATTTTTTAATCATTCGATATAAAATCTATAGTTTATGAAAAGTATTTAGAAAAAAAGATTAATATTTATTATAAATTTAGTATCTCAACATGATGTTACCTACTTAAGTAGGAAATATTTTCATTTTTTTTCTTTAAATTACCCTTTATCTATTATATGAAGTCATTTATGCTATTATTATATCATCTCATTTTTTTTATATTCTAAAAAAGGTATATATTTCCATACCATATTATAATATACTAATATGATAAAGACTTTAAGTTATAGAAAAAAAATATAATTTAAAATCTTGGTAAAACAAAAAATAATAATTTTAGAATTAATTTAAAATAAATCAAAATTTTAAATATTTAAAATTTAAAATTATGAATTACTCATAAAAAATATAGCATAATTTAGTTCAAAATGTATATTAAATTATTGATATTCTTAGATGAATAGCCTAAAATAATAGTATTTTTTCTCTTGATCAAGTTTGCAATATAAATTTTAAAGTTTAAATTCAAGATATGTAAAACATAATTATTTAAATAAATTAAGTTTATCTAAGTTTGAATTGAGTTAAATTTTATTTTTTAGCGACTTGGGTTCGTTGATATAATTTTATTCAAATAAAAGTTTATGATTTTTTAGTTGAAGAAATAAAGTTTATGTCAGTTGCATTTTCTTAAAAGAAAAAAAAGGAACTGTGAAACAAAAATCCACTGATTTTCCATTTTCTTTGCCCATTGATTGATCAAACCGAACGATTGATAAGTGTTTAACAATTTTTAGAGAAGTACCAATTTTTAGTTCACATATGTGGAATCATAATTCAGTAATAGGATTCATAATCGCAAAATTGTGGCAGGTAATATTAATTATTAAGACCGCTATAAGAGAATAAAACAAATCATTTTATACCTTTAATTAATGACAAAACATATGTAAGTTTACAAATCAGGTTGGATTATATTTAACTAATTATTTTTATGAAAACAACTTGAGTATTAAGAGATTTTGATTTCGAATTTCATCAATAAGGTTGATGTATCTCTTTATTTTTATTTTTTTTCTTTTCTATGTATAAATCATTAGCCTTCCTTGTAATAGAAAAAAAAAACTAATTACCTTTGTACTAAAAGTAATCATCCGGTTTTAATTAATGGCATGTAGACAACTCGAAGGGCCTCCGACAGCCAAAAGATGGAGGGTCCCTCCTCGTCTTTTCAACCTTTTTGCCTTCTTCATCTTGTTGGCTGTGCTTGTGTGAAGCTTGTGCTAAAAAATAAACTATAATGATTATATAAGTTATATTTATAACTTCTCACTATTTTATATGAAGATTAGAAAGGAACAAACTATAAACTATAATATTATACACTTATAAATTATAATTTTACTCTTATATAGATTATAGATTTAATAATTTATATACTTAATTATGTATATATTTATGGTTCACTCTTATATATTAATGAATTAAATTTTAAAGATAATTAAAAACTAATTTTAAAAAAATAATGAAAAAATGACTATTCGTCCAACACGAGCCGGATCGATATTCGTCAAGATGACCGAAATCGTGTTGGGCCGAATCGTGTCATTGAAATAATATTTTTGGCACGGCACGGCACGATAGTAGCACCTCACGAGCACGAGTACGAACACAATCCAACACGGATTTTACAAGCACGATACTAGTACGCACCAAAGTCCATCACGAAAGTTCATATCTATGCACCAGTCAGTCGAACTCTGCTTCCTTCCTGCTGCTTCAGGAGGGGACATGCCAAGGGTCGAAGATTCTGCACGTCAGGAGCAGGTGCAAACTTATAGGGCAGCTCGCTGTCGTCCATCTTCCTGAAAGTTATGGAGATGCTGCAACAAGGAATGAATGATGTTCAGAACTTTATTTGAATTAAAGATTCATCACATTGGAGCTCTGTAGTTTACCTTTTAGAAGGGACAGCGGGCACGCAGTGCTTAGCCACATGAGCTCCATTTCCACTTAGCACAAGCACCCAGCTGCATGGAAGAAAAGAACACAAGCCATATATTTATTTCCTAATGAAGCATCACTTAAGAAGAACATTAATCTCCATAATGCATTTATATAAATTTTAAAGGTGAAAAGAAGAGGACACGTACCCAACAGGTAGCGTGATTGCAGAAAAACCAGAGAACTCTCCAGGGCCGAGTACCTTCAGCTCTCTACCAAACAGTATGTTGCACTCCGATAAGAAGGAAATTGTGCAGAATGGCCTCGAGAAATCATGGTGGTCGATATGCGGAGGAATGCAGTCGTCCCTGTCATATATGTTTATACGCCTGTTGAAGGGAGGACATGTCATTCAACCATATGTTTGACCATCGCCTTCAACAATGTGGAACGGAATCAACATAGTCGTCTCTTATAATACCCGGAGGGTTACCATGTTTGTCCTGTGAAAATAATAAAAATCAATAAAAGGTTAAATGTGATCAGCATATACAAGAAAGAAAGAAAGTAGTAGAGACGTTACTGTAACAATAAAAAATGGCCAAACTACATGTAGAAACTTACCACTGCATAGTTATAGCAGCATCCAAACTGAACGGTGACACGCCCCTTCCCCCTTATTCATTTTCGAGGCTCAGAGTATGTTCTTTCTGAAAAGGAGAAGCAAAAAATTGACGAACAAATCAAACAATTGAGTGTGCATAAAGGTCGGAAGATCATACATCAAGCCATTGTGAAAGGATGAGAATAGTTCACATGTAAAAAATTGTAACGACCCGAAAACGCGCCCGTCATGCATATGAATCGTCATTCGTCATATGCTCGAAATGATCTTCGTGATGCTACAAGATAATAATTTTGACTTGATCATTGATAATTATAGTCAAAACCAAGAACATGAGATTCGAAGAAAAGAGCTAAGATCAAATGAGATAAAAATCAGCGGAAGACTTATGAAATCATGACACAAGTATGAATCAGTGGAAGACTTCAAAGATTGATTAAAAGGAAACATAATCCAAAAACTTGATATTAAACTCAACTTAAGACACATTGTCCATAAAGGTTACTTAATTTCAAAGCGACATACAAAAGCTTGCCCGAAAGTGATACATAATCTTTACAAAATGATAAAAAGGATAAAGACAATGTAACTTGATTTTACGAGTTAGTCCATACTTAATCATGTGCATTAACCATTAACCATCATGAGCAGCACTATCATCATATAAGCATTGTCATCATCATCATTTCTCACCTTTAGGATCCAGAAGCAGGTGACATCCTTCCGATTAAAGTATGTAAATGTCGAAGAATGAGTGAATCATATCACCCATAAATGCAAATACTTACATGCCATGCATATAATATCAAAATAACATGGAGTATAACATAGGGTGTTGACTCAATCTTAAGGTCAACCTATGATCATTCATCTTTACTTTACTTTAGCTTCTTAGCCAATTATGCTCATTAACTTTACTTTAAGTTTATTTTTTATCTTGCTTACTTTCTTATCTTACTTAGGCATTATCTTTATAATGCACATTTAGTTCATCATACTTTACTTTACTTGACATTACCGATATATTGCACATTTACTTAGCATTACCAACATAATGCAATATCATACTTAGCATTGATTTTGAATGCTTATACCCCACGTGACTTAACTTCAACATTCATGTCTCTACTTCATCTTTCATCTTTTTATCATGTGACATCTTAGAAGTTAACTTTTAACATAGGTCATCCCTGCGTCATGTGTCCTTTTATTATCTTATCTTGATTAAGGGTATTGTGCACACCTACTTCTTTAGGTTGATCAGATCTTGGATGCACTTTGCACCCTTCATAATGTCATTCTTAAGGCAAGGGAAATTCACACACCATCTAAGGTGCGAGACTTAGTTTCCACGGGAAGCTAACACACCATCTTTGTTGCCGGAGTTAACTTCACCATATTCTTCTTTAGGTGTGGTTAGACTTGTCTTAATCAATCTTTTAATTACAAGCATCAAACATCAATACAAGCAACTATGTTTCATCTTTTAAGTCTTAATTATGGTTGGAAATGCATATCGTTCTAGGTGCTTGCAATACATCAATAAAACCATTACTTAGCATCATAAGTAAGTACTTTCATTCTAATCATAATAAGCATAACAATACTCGACTTTAATATAGTTCATCTGTAGGATCTAGATGGAACCAAGAAGGGGGGGGGGGGG
>LTAE01000185.1:51341-97728 GCA_001647135.1 Pontederia paniculata | reverse complement strand
TATATATATATATATATATGTATATATATATATATATATTTTCTATATTAAAAATTTGAGGGAGGAGCCGAGGCCCCCCACACCATATGTAGGTCCGCTCCTGCTCCAATGTGTTTAAAATGAAGAAATGTCTTTAACATACAAGCATAAAAAAGAGAAATTACATCATTTGAATAGTCAAAATCGACAATTAATGTATCATGTATGTACGTGTACCCCGAGAGATAGGATATGATAAAATAAACCTATTTTACTCGTAAATCAGTTAGTTAAATTTGAACTTGCTGCATAATTGTTTTATGTGTTCTTTAATTTTTAGCCTTCTAAAGCTGCATGTTAGCAAGGGAGTTAACTATATGGTAATTACGCATGATTATTTAAAAGAAAGACAATATCACATATGATGCACAAACTAATTATCATGACCGCATGTTTGATGTACAAAGAAACAGATCCGATGGGCTATACGGAAAAGATGAGGTGTGAATCCTTTTAAAATTTATGGGAATTAATTATATTGTTTTCAAAGAATTATGGGCAACAGATACACATATTCAACGAACAATTAATGCATCTCATTTAATTGCATCACATGACGTTTTGATGCTGGAAACATGCTGTAATGGCGTGCCTTGCCCAGTGTTGCCTAACGCGTAGATATCATGGTACCAAGCAGTGAGCACTGTGAGCTTCGAAGCCAGAGAGACAGAGAGAGAGAGAGAGAGAGAGAGAGAGAGCAGCCAGCTCTGTTTCCACCAATCTATTGTATAGGTTGGCCATTTTTTTATTGGAAACCCACCAATGTAGCGGACTTTTTTTCCATAGAAATTCACGTCTAAAATTATTAATGTTTAATTAATTCGATATTCATTGCGACGAAAATAATTTTTGATTAAGATGATCTCGTCAAAATTTGAATTAGGGATTATTAATCTCTTCTTCTCCCGTAACATTCTCGTTGGTTAAGAAAATATACTTGGAAGCATGGATAGTTGCTCAAATATTTGATGCAAGCATGGAAAGAAAATATACTTTGTTAGGCCTCAATTAATTATAAAATAAATAAATAAAATAGCTTCGATATCTAATCAAGATCCTCAAATAGATCAAGGGACTCGAATCCTCTTAAAATTCAATTTTCAGATAATTATTGCGAACCTTGAACACTTAATGAGATATTGAAGATTGATTTATCCAACTGTTGTGTATTATTATAAGAGAATTTCTAACAAGCTAGTTTGTGTATGAAAAGAGCGTTGGTCTTGAGTCCAGACAAGCTGCATTGAATCTGATTTCAAATTTTCTGGAAACAAGACCTTTCCATAGGTTGTTGAAAACAGCTCAAATACTAGATCTGATCTGTCCTTTTACCAATACTGTAAAGAACAAAACTAGTAATGATAAATGGGTGCAAGTGGGCTGGTAAATAAATGCTGATGTCATTACCCAGTTTGGACGAAATTTCTGCTCAAGTCTACCACTGAAGTTAAGAGCATTGAATGAACACAGTGATACTTTACCTCAATTAACATGCTTATGATGCCAATGAATTAGTCATACAAAACCATAGGACATATTAATTCATGACACAAATTTATCACATCTTTACTCCATCTTTGTTATTGGATTTTGTTCCAGAAATCAAATTGCGCATAATGAGAGAGAAATATATACATAATCCACTAATCCCATGTGCTAGAAGCTCAACTGGTACTATCTTACCATATCTTCATGCAACTTTAAAGTCACTAGTAACAAATGGGGAGTTGATGGTTTATGCATTTATGGCTCAAAGACGGGAAAATATATGCAATGCATTAATAGAAAGACACCACCGATGAGAGAACAACTGAGAACATGGTGAATAAGTAATGCTCGTTTATTTTACATTAAAGCCAATTTAGAAGGGTTAGATTCCTGTGTGCGAATTAATAGGAGAACTCCGCCTATGTTTATAGCCGGTCCCAAGCCCGGATAAAGGAGGAGGGTTGTGTTAGGCCTCGACAGCCAACGTAAAACCTCGTCGAATCTCATGAACATGGATCAACGAATCGCAATGGCGTCGTATGATCCATGTAGCCGACCCCACCTAGTGGGATTAAGGCTTTGTTGTTGTTGTTGTTGTTGTTGTTGTGCGAATTAATAGGAGATGAAAGGTGAAGAAACTGCCTGTACAAATCGCATCACCGGAATGCCAAATCAGATACTCAAACTAGAGACAACTTCCGGATCAACGCCTAAGTTTCACCATGTGAGAACAACTACATTGCAATCTTGAGGTGCAGCCCCGTTTGCTCAACATATAGCTGGCAACATATTAAGTAACTCAAAAATAAAAGAAAAAAGGGAGATCCAGATAAGGTGATACCTCGTTATTCAATGATACTAGCAGTTGCACCAGCATGAAGTGCAAGATGGCATGGAATGTTGGATGTGATTTCATCGTCTCTGAGCAGTTGCCTGATCCACCTCAATTTGTCGTTCATCCGCAGTTCCAGAAGTAGTTTTTATTTTATCCAGAATGGTCAGTCCAGCGAGAGTAAGTCCCTGCCTTTACTAACTTGCTCAACTTTGAGTTCTGTGACCAGTTGGCAGTTCTAGAGCTATGTGGAAGAAACACCTCTCAGACTCCCTTATATATTGAACTTCTCCATTCATCAGCTTTAGGATCTTCCTGCATATACTCAGTCCAAGGCCTTCTTCAGTTGCCCAACGTGAGTTGTGAAACATGTCTTGGACTAGTTCTGGAGGCAGACCATCACCTGGGCAAATGACCCTGGAAAACAGAAAACATCGTATAAAGAATGAGAAATCTTCCTAGAAACACCTCAAGTTAGTCAGAGTCTATGAATCTCAACAGAATAACATCTATTTCTCTTGTTATCTGCAAGAACAAATTACAGATTTCGATTGAAGGAGCACACTTTCTTAACTACAAATGTAATTTTGGGTATAGGGAATGAATTACAAATTTTCAGCCCCCAAAACAATACAAAATCAATTCAAAGAAAATAATGGGTGACTCTGCTCAAGCACCTTGCAGTTTTTTTTTTCTCTTGAGATGGGAACACCTTGCAGTCTCATCTCTATTTACCCAACCACGAATTAGAAACATTAATTTCAAAGGGAAAGCTTGGTCGAAGTAGGGTTTCGAATGAGGAAACATGGTGCACCTTTTAATACAGAGCTTTATACCAGTTATGACTTGTTTCTATTGAAGTTTGAGACCTGAAGAATGGCATAAGCCTCTAGTCGCTGTCGACGGTTCATATGAGGTAGCCGCCAATTGAAAAACAATTAGAGAGAACAGAATAGAGCACATAAGTGATTTGCAGTCGCATATTAAGGAGCCCCCTCTAGCAAATAGTCTTGCTACTATCTTTTTCTTAGTATAAAAAGGTAGTAATAACTTCAATGCTTGTTGAAAGATAAAAAACGAGATGAAGTGATATTAGCAGGAAAATAGAAAACCCAAGTGTCTACCAGCCTTCACTCTGTTCCATACTGACTTATTTGTCCAAGAGTAACCAACAGCTTATAATTATTCTAGCTCTTAATTCAAGTTGATTTATGGCATTTAGCAAGCACATAATTCTAGCATTCGATATATGAAAATTCTAAAGTTCAAGGCAATGGTAAACAAGACATGCACTCAACGATACCTGAACTGGAAAAGTACTACTTCTTTTGCTTCAGAATTCCTCTTAAAACTTGGCCTAACTTGAATCTCTATCCAACCATTCGGAGATGGTGCATATCGAACCATGTTCAGCAAATATTCAGCCAAGACTTGCTGCATTCTTAGTTGATCGCCATAAACTGATATTACTTTAACTTCCTCAGGAATGTCCCGTATTAATTGCAGTCCTCTTTCTCTAAGCAAAATCATCACTTGGCTCACAACAGCATTTACAACACTCCCAAGAAGAAATTCATTTCTGTCAAGTGGCAGGGAGCTGAAATCAAAAGAACTATGTCAAATTATGATGAAACAACATATAGGAAAAATTACTTGAAACATGTTAAGGAAGCAACTTCGACAAACATGGATGTGCAGAATAAGACATTCACAAGAAAATCAACATTGATGGAAGGAATAAATTGATCTTCCTAAGAAAAGAATAAATTTATAATGTGATAATTGGGAAAAACTAACCATAATGGTTCCAATGAGAAAGGCAATGTAAGATACGAAGACATGCTTTGGCATGCATGCGAAAATTATGCATAAGAATGTATACAAAATGTATACCTATGTAAAATCTTAATCTCGTTTAGAGCTCATAACAAGTAAACTACATTTTCACAAATAAATTACAGAGACCAATCCCTGAAATTTAATGACATGCCATAACAAAAAGAAAATTTGTAATGAGCTAAATTTGTCACTATTTTAACTTATGTTGTATTGCATGCAAGATGCAAGAATTGCATTACCATGTAATACCAGCATAAAGTTGAAGAACTAAGGGTCTTGTTGCTGAAAAACTCTCTTGCAAAAAATAATGGTGGCTATAAGTTGCAAACCTAGTTGTGCACTTGTTGCAGGATGCAAACACAACAAAACCCTAAAATAATTATTTGTTGATGCATCAATTAAGCAAACTAACAGAAAACAGCAGATATGTTCTTGCACAGTCCACCAACAGAAGGTCACTAGGCCCCTCAGAGAAAGAAACAGACGCAACAGCTAAATTCAATATCTAGCCAAGTCTTGTAGTAATTCCCATTTCAACATTATTTCAGCAAAAAAGAAACTAGAAAGAACTTTGCAACCCATTCACTTCATTATATGCTACACTGAATCTTTTTCATCTAAAATCAGCAATTGAAAGCAAAAGCCGCAGATGGGAGAAGGGCAAGTTGGGCAAATACCATGCAAAAGTTTATCCCTATTTCATGCAACACCCAAGTCAGAGTTACAGTTATTGGATGTCAACAGTCAGGTAATTTTGCACACATGTACTTTCTGAATCTAAAGATCGGTGAAGCTGAGATGAGAACAATAGCATAAATGTCAGGGATCACTGAATAGGATGAATTAAGAAGCAACTGCCAGGGTAAGTTAGGGGTTGCTGTTTGTTGAAAAATGAAAACAAAATGATAAAGAAAAGTGTTTTTTACTTGAGAAGAACAGAGGGTATTAAAGTAGCAATGACTAAGGCCATTAGACAAAATAATGACTAAGGTGCTACGGGTATCTTTCTAATCAACCAACTAATAGGTACTTAAGGGAGTTGAAACCTTCAAGTTTGTGGCCTTAGAAGAGATACAAAATGACCAAAAATTAATTTGAGAGGAACTTTAAAAAATGTTGTGTCAAATTAACAAGTAAAAGTAGACAAACCCAGAGAGCTGGGATCAATGACTTGTACTTTCTGAATGACGAAAGAAGCTGTTTGAGAACAATGGAATTGGTAGGACAGAATATATTTTTCCTAGGAGGCCAGAGTATCTATGCTAGTGCTATTCCAAGAGTGTAAAATATTTCAAGAAGTACATTCAGCATTACAAGGAATGTATTTGTCAGGTTTAAGGAAAACCTACAAATTTGCTTGGAAAAACATAGATCTTCAGGTGAGCACCAAGGGAGTGCCGAAAACTCTTCTTTTGAGACAGAAAAGGGCCAACATCAGAACCATAATTGATAACTGATAAAAGGATAAACAAAGGCTGAAGCATCAATGAAATAATTTAAGAACCAATGCAACATTATAATAGAAAAATAACAAATGAAATGACAATTTTTTAGTGTAACAAAAAGTAAGACCCATAATAATCCAAATTCCAATGAGGAAAGCGAAAAAGCACATCCATTTATTTGGTTCTCTGATGGTAAACAGAGGCAGACCACTGCTTGATAACTGAAAAAAGTAAAGTTTAGAATGTCAAAATGTGCAAGTATCAAATAATATACTTAGTTCTAAACTTTGATATTATCATTTACAAACTCAAACCAAGTTAGCAGTTAACAGTTCCATAAAAAATTAGAAAGTCATGTACACCTTCAAACTCAAAACTGTTGTACGAGCACACTTTAGGACTTTCACATAACAAATGGGAACAAAAGATTAGACCACAATTTACAAATATGGATGTTGCACAATAACTTGAAGCAGATGGATATAGAAGGAACATAGTTTAGAAAATATAGTTGCTGCAAAATAAGTTGAAGATGAGACTAACCCATCCTCAATGCTTTGCAGATTAGCATCCTTGATTATTTTCATCATCTGCTTCTCACAAGAGCCGCTAGTTTCAAGAAATTGTCTCTGATCATCAGTTAGTTCTGTCATCTCCAGCAATGAGTTTGTAAACCTAATACCACTGAGTGGATTTTTAATCTCTTGGCATATGTATGCCAATTCTTTCATTCTAGCAACGCATTTCTTTTCCTGCTGTCTCTGAATTTCAATAGCCTGTTGCAATTCAGGACTAGCTATTTGTAAGAAGCAAAATGCTCCAATTACCTGATCATCCATGTTAGTTCTCGTATTTGCTGTCAATAAAGCCTGTACAAATTTCCCATTCTTGTCAAAGAATGAAAATGGATACTTATCTGTCTCCTGGCCTGCGATTGCATTATGTAGGACAATCATGAACTTTGTTAATGCATCTGGGCCCTTCAATCGACAACAACTACCAAAAACCTCACCAACCAAAAGTTTTCCTATCATTTCCCCTCTTGACCAACCAGTAAGATTTTCGATAGCTGTATTCCATTCTGAGCAACAAGTATTTTCATCAGCAGCAAAAATGGGTGGAATCAGAGGGTTAGGGCTGTGCACAATAGCCTTATAATCTCCTTGTATATGGATAAATTTATCCATGACCACCTTTTGCCCTGTAACATCCTGTCCGACAAAGCAGACACCAACAATACTGTTTGTGTAATCTCTGCTAGAACATGCATTTACTATGACAAATATTGCGTTCTTTGATTGTTGTGAACCAAACGTCTTCAACTTTATCTCCACATTCTTATCTTCTTCACCTGCACGATTTTGAGTTTGGTGGACAACATATTTAGAAATACGAATATCCACTTTTCAGAATTATTTACATCTTGAATTGGTACTGTGAACCCAACACAAGTGACATTTCAGAATAGAAGCATAAGCCTAGACATTATTATACTATCAAACATGCTTTTGCATCATCTATAGTATTGAAGTGTATCACAAATAACATGAAATATCAATTCAGTAATCCAAGAATTAAAGCAAATATAGTTTTCCTTTATAGGGTATCCACATCTGCTCGTCTTTTTTTTTATTTTGACATTCCTTACACACTTGTAAATTTCATGGTTTTTCATTTTTTTGGTACAAGGTGGATTACCTACTCAATCTCACTAGTCAGCATTTCCCTCGTCATAAAAAGGATTAAAGCAAATCATCAAACTGTGACAAAAGATAAAAAGCATATTACCTTTCAAGGCACGGTGCAGAAGCTTATCCACAACATCAGCATACTCATGGAAGACAAGGTCCTGAACCAATGATTTGCCCATTGCTTCCTCAACTGCAAGTCCTGTTAACTCAGCAACCTTTGCATTCCATCCATTTATACGCCCATCCGAGTCAACAGCAAAAATAGGTGCAGTTGCTGTCTCTATTAACCTAACCATCTCTCTTGCAACAGAGCTAAGCTCATCTATTCCATGCATCTCCAAGTCAGAAAACTGACCATTAACAATGGCCTTTGAATTGCTAGTGCCCTCCCCGGCATCCCTAAAGGAATCCCTCAATATAAGCTGCAAAGAGTGTATGGCGTCCATCTCAGGGTTCTCCCAGGGCAAGCTCCTACTCTTGACAACTTCCAAGAATGCTTTGAAGGATGAACGAGGATGCATTCGCTGACCATCATCTTTGTCCTCTGGGTGATGCTTTGCACCACCCCATTTGATCTCTTTTGCTGTGTGCGACCTGAACCAGAACAAGAAATCATTTCGAGTAATGTAGGCCACAGCCATTCCGCAAACTGCATCACCAAGAGCAGTTGCCCCAGGGTACCCAGCATCTGCCAGACTATCTGTGCTCAATCCAGTTGAATCTCCATGACAAGCAGAAAGCCATTCAACAATATCTTTAATTTGTGCTTCAGTCGGGGCCACGCCAAGCGGGTAGTACTTGCCATGATAGTAGAGGGCCGCGCCATCACACTTGACCAGGTCCATGATGCTGGGGCTCTGGGTGACGATGCCAGTAGGGGAGTCCCGGAGGAGCATGTCGCACAAGAGAGTTTGTGTCCGCAATATGTGCTTCTCGGAGAGCTGGGAGGCTAATTGGAGCTCCATGTTGAGCTGCAGACCGAAGGCCTGCATGAGGAACTCACAGGCATAGCGTAGTGGGAAGGGGATGCGGCGGGGTGAGGTATGGTGGCAGACGACGAGGCCCCAAAGCTTCATGGAGTTGCGGGTGCCGCCCTCTTCGTCGCTGCCGTTGATGATGACGGCCATGGCGAGGGAGGCGATGGAGCCCATGTTCGCCATGTACTGGGCGTGGCAGCCGTGGGGCGCGCGCAGCGTCGAACCCACGAGACACAGGGGCTGCATGAGGCCATCGTCCTGGATGACGCGGACGGGAACGGCGTGGCAGTCGGCGATCATGCGGACGCGGTTCTGCTTGAAGAGGAAGCGGGAAGCCTGGGGGATATCGGTGGCCGGGTAGTGGAGGCCGATGTAGGGCTCGAGGTCGTCGCGCTTGGACTCGGCGACCACCTCGCCGTGCTCGTCCTCGTGGAACTTGTAGACCATGACGCGATCGTAGCCGGTGAGCTCGCGAACGTGGTCGACGACGGTGTCGCAGAGGAGCTTGATGTCGCCACCGGGGAGAGCCTGGAGGCGGGAGATGGCGCGGACAGCGAGCTTCTGTGACTGGACGGCTCCGGCGATGGAGAAGGCGGGTTCCTCGGAGCGGGCGGGCTCGAGGTCGATGACGATGCCGACGTCGATGCGGTGGAGAATAGCATAGAAGGGCTTGCCGGAACAACGGGAGTGGAGCCAGAGGGGGTTGAGGAGTGTGATCTCGCGGGCGTGGGCGGCGCGCTCGAGGAGGAGGGCGCTGCTGGATGTGAAGAGGGCGCGGACGTCGGAGCCGAGGGCGAGCGGCGGGGCGGAGCGAGAGGCGTCCATGGAGGGGACGGACTGCTGGGACGACAGGTCGAGCAGGTCGTGGGCGTTCTCGGAGTAGGCGATGACTCGGAACGTTGGCTCGTCAATGGCCAACGTGCACCCGAAGGGCTGGACGTGGCCGCCCCGCTGGATCTTGGACAGGTACGCCGTGATCTGCTGCCCCGGCACTGAGTTAGACGGCGTCGTCGCCCTCACCGACTGCGAGTAGTCGAACGACCGCCCCGACTCCCCCGACTGCTCGAACACCGCGTGCAGCCGCGCGTCCAGCGTGTACTGCGCTATCACCTTGCTCACCGACTCCGACGGCTTGCTCGCCGCCGACGACTGCGACGGCGGCGCCTGCTGCTGCTGCTGCTGCTGCTGCTGCAGCTGGTGGCTCTGCTGACTCTGCGCATGACCTCCTCCTCTGCTCGCAGACGCCATGCTCTCGCAGCAGAGTGGATGAAGGGGGAAAACTTGGGATAAGCTTCTATATACTTTAAAAAAAGGCGTCTTTTTTTTTAAGGGAGGGCTTAATTAATACTGCTGCAGTGCGTGCGGCGCACAACTACATCTATATATACACACAGATGAAGTAGAGTAGGAAGGGGGAAGTGTTATGACATCTGAGTAAGAAAGTAAGAGAAAGGCTTCTGGTTCGTCGATCGGAAGAGAGCAAGGGAGAAAAAGAAATGTTCTTGATGTTGTTGTTGTGGTTCTTGTTGGTGGCTGGCAAATTGAAGGGGGATAATGGAGAGAGAAAGCCGCCACTGCTCCTGCTGAAGCTGCTGTTGAGAGGAGACGAGAGGAGAGAGAAAAAAGAAGAGAAAGGATTCGTGTGTGTTGTGTGCTGCTGAAAAAAGGCTCTGGATAAAAAGGATTTTGTCTGCGTCGACTAGTTTCTGTGTGCACAGAGAGAGAGAGAGAGAGAGAGAGAGTTTTACTGGGAAGTGAAACTTGTGTGCAGTCATTGTTCTCACTCGACTGTGTGAAAAAATGGAACATTCATGCATAACTGGTACACAACACAGTAAACTGGAGACACGCCCACAGGTATAAAAGTCACATCCAGACAAATTCTAATCCTGAATCTTATTCGACAATTGGATCAATCATTTTCTTTTGAAAATAAAAATTATATCCACAAATGGATGTTGTGAGCCATACATGTGCCATTATGATGGAATGAAACAAATTTGTGGCTCCTTTTTGAGTTTAAAACCTTCCTCACTTAATATATATAATATATTAATGAAATAAGTGAATAGTTTAAAGTTCAAATATATGAACTTACCATCCATTGAGGATTGTCGCTATAAAAAAATGGCAGTAACTTTTGTTCTCTTTTAGAAATATATTTTTTAGAAAATAATATATTCTACGTTTTCACTATTCATGTGAGATAGACTGGATATTGAAAAAAATTCCATGAAAAACTGGAAAACTCTTTTTTTCGAAGATTAAATAATATGTTGGTCCAAAACAAATGGTTGTTCACTAGATTAAACATAAAAAAGAACACAAAAAAAAAACGTTTTCCTGAAAGAAAATTGATCTCAAATAAGCACAATCATGAATGTTGATGAAACAATATTCTTTCTATGATGCACATATCAAATATTTAAAGTATTCAATTTATATTGCTTGCTAGATTTTCTTATCTAAAAGCACATATGTTCAAGGGGGTTCAACTTTTCAAATATTATGTATATAGTAATGGTAATGTCAAATTATAATATGATCCCTTTCCCACTGGATGGACAGGCTGAGGGCCTCTCAAGCGGTCAGGGAGAGAGAGCAAAGCTTAGACCCCGAAAGTGTAACCAAAGTTATTATTATTATTAAACATCTTAAGTTTACATTTTTAATATTTATATAATTAAAGTTATTATTATCATAAATTATTATTTTTAAAATCTGTTTTTGTTATCTTTATTCTTTTTTGTACATCTCATATGTTATCTTTAGTAATAGGAATAATATTGAGCTTAAGATAAATATACTTTTTTATTTCAATTAATTGCTGAATTAAGACATGAAACAATTAGTGAAGTACGATCAGAGAAGTAAAATCCAAAACTGATGATTCAAAAGATCTAGCTAACTAAATATGTTAGTATATTTACTAATTTTAAATTTTGTATTATTTATTTCAAAATATTAATATTCATTATTATTTTATTATGTGATTCGCAATCGAATCACCTAATTAATTAAAACTATTTTGTAAAAGGTTACTTTTACTAAAATAATAATTATATCATATAATTTTTTTATAACTTAACCCCTCTTAATATTTAATCCTACTTCCATCACTGAGCACACATACTATCTCGATAGATACATCATTGACAGAAAAAAATCGTTCAAAATAAATTAGCTAAATATTAATAGTTCTAAATATTTCAACACTAATATAAAAAAATACTCTAAAAAATATAGTAATTTTTTTGTCACACGTTATAATCACCTAGATATGGAATCTCAAATGTCCTTTGAGATTATGTAAGAACTTTGATAGAAGGGGCCTACTACAAAAATAGATTTTTGAGGCAGTCGTAAAGGGACTCATGGATTCCATCTCTAACATGCAAATCCAAATCTTCTTTTACTTTTTGTTTATACTCTTCTCACTTCCCTCTAATTAGATTTTGTGCCGATCTAACGGTTTGTCAACATCACTGTTTGGCGTGTCTCACGTTTTGATTAAGCCAAATGTGTTTGCAAAAAAAAAAAAGTTAAATTATAACCTGATATTAGCGACTTGAGAGGTTGGTTCTAAATTTAGCATAATTTCTTTTCGCCTTTGCCCTAATCTATTTCTTAATGTATCAATTTGTTTGCTTGAATAAAATTATGATATTATCAACTTTTAATTTTTTAATGAAACTTTCATACTTATTCAAAGCTTTTACCAGAAAGGAGAAATATAGTATACTATGTTTAGAGATGTGTTATCATAAAAAAATATATAATAATATGTCAACGTGGTCGGAGTGGATGAGTGGAGTTGTAAGTAGCTTCTTCTTATTTAAGGAAATATCAAATTTAATCAGACGTGCGAAACATTACGACAACAATAAAAAAAAATTGAGAATATGATATCAATATAACGTGAAAAATTCTTTTGATTAATGTAAAAAAAAATAGAACATCCGAAAAAGAAAAAAGTATCATTAAAAAAATATTATTATGAGAAAAAAAGGAATATCATAATAAATTACTCAAGACCCACTACCACCACATATTTTTTTATTTTTTTTCTCATTTTTTTATCTTTATAATTTTGAGCACATAGAGATTATATGTAATAAGGTCATTTTTATTATCAACTAATTTAATCATTATATTTGTCAAATATTTTTTATTCAATAGGCTAAAAAATCTAACAAAAGCTAATTATTAATCGTTAACCATTTTGACCCTCTCAAAAATATTGTTCACTTTAAATATATTTAATCCTCCACTATTTTTTTTAAAATTGCATCCCAAAAGTTAAAAACATGTTCACGCACGTGCAACTTCCCTCCAATGTGTTCTCTCGTGAAATATTTACTTGTTAATTAAATTATTTTTCTACATTCAAATTATTTGCCATGTTAACATCATTTCATTTTATTTTAACTTCTTTAATTATATTTTTATCGCATTATTTTATTTTGAACATGAAAAATAAACATTGACAAAAAAAAGACTAAATGGTAGTAATATGTTATGTTTTAGCGAGCTAATACTCCCTGGTTGCTAGAGCCATTAACAAAAAGACAGGATTGTAAAACTCCACCCGGCTCGATCGTTATGTGGTCAGATTAGTATTCAAAATTTAAATCGGACTATGGATCAATTCATATTCGAGCTTGGGTTGTCAAAATTCAAGTTCAGCTAGTTGACCAATTGCTTTAATCAATCTGGCCTAATAAATGTTGATATTTTTTATTTTTATTTATAAGAAAAGATTGATTGAAAATAGTTTAATGTTTGATATATTTTAAAAAATATGCTGTGATTTATATTTTTTATGTTTAAACAATTATTAGCAATTATTGTTATGCTTGTGTATTTGATTTTGCTATATAAATTTTATATGTGTCAATTTAGTTGTGGGTAAAAAATATTATGTTGTGACATTTAGGTGTCATTTGATCATTCATCTTAATTGGTCTGACTGATTTGACCCAATTTGGATCAATGCTCGAGTTTGATTTTACAACCTTACACAAAAGTCACACTAAAATTAGGATGAGCATAATCGATTTTGGATCACGAATAAAATCATTTCGATCCAAATTTGATTTTTGTTGAGAAATAGAACAGGATCCTGATTTGATTGCAGTCGAAATCGAAAGCGAAGCATTTCGATTTGAACTGAAAATTAGATCACCATCCTTTTGTTTTTCAAAAAATAAAATATAAAATATAAAAATATATATTATTTTTAGAACATATGTAATTAATTGTCTATGCATGAAAATTTCTAAATATATTATTTTTATTATACCAAATATAATAAGTTAATAGTATCTTAATTAATTAATTGAATATATATATCGACCAAAAATTGCATATAGAATATAACTAATATCATTTTAATTATATTATTATAATATCATATTTGGGTCAATAGGATATCTAATATAATTGGTGTCGACCTGAATTATACTGAATTATTTTTACATTTTTTTGAATTTCAACCCGATCCTGAATCGTCCAATTATTAAAAATCAGATTGATGCGAATCGAGACACCTATGCTCACGCCCTAACTAAACAAGAAGTACTTGAATGTAAAAAAAAGTTTTGGAAAAGATTTTTTTTGAAAAAATATTTTCCTTATTTTATGTTTAATTGTACATTAAAAAAACGTTGAAATAAAAAAAGATGAAGGGAATAATACTTTACTAAGGTTTTCCATTAACTGATTTTCTCTTTGAAACTAACATGAATAAAAAAGAGAAAAGTATTTTCTAAATGTAGTTTTGGTGAAGGAAAATAAAAAATTGGATTTCTACAAAAAAAAATTGCTTGATCATTGTAAACTCATTATTATTATTTAATGACAACTATCTTAACTATTAATCTCACGTCAGATTTTAATATGAATCTCCATCATTGGTTGTTCTCGCCAGACAATTTCATTTGCCATGCTAAGAGCACGAAAAAAAACAATTGAAAATTAACAAGGCTACGTTAAATGGACACTAACCACGAATTAAACAGTTTTTAAATTTGCATAAAGCAAGTCTTATCGAGAAGAAAAGACATGGCCATAGACTAATGATAGTTGACATAACTCATACTAAGCACCAATCCCAATTATAACATACATTATTATTTAATACATACATCTACGTATGCTCAATTGAGGAAAAAAATAGATATCTCATTACATCTTGTGGTCTTTGGTTAACGAGACCGATTATTTTTTTTATATTCGTTTAGGGCTTTCGATGTTCAGGGATTCTAGCACTTGATTAATTCGAAGTCGAGGTAAAGAGCATAATGATATTTCTCTTACCAAATTGATGATTTCGAGATTTGAACTCAGAGCTATTAATTTTCGATCTCTCAACTCATGACACAATCTTAGATTAGATGTGTTAACCAAACTTGATTAGACTGATTAATCTTTTCATTAATATTGTTTCATTTATTTTTTAACACTCCCTACGGTAATAGTTTAGAGAGTTAATGGTATTAAATATGGCAAACAAGATTGATGTACTATTTTTATCACTTAAAGGCTTAATGTGATTCTTTTATTTATAAGATTTTCTGAAAAAAAAATAGAGATGTTATGGTTTACCATTAAATTAGTTGGACGATCACAAATTATAACTAAGAATATAAATTTTCATATTGAATACTCAGAAAAATATTATAGAAAAGACTTTCAATTTTGACCATCAATCTGATCAAATTTTAATAAATATATTTTTTCTTATTATTGGACAACGACACTTACAATCAAATATATTACTCAGTTTATAATGATAACATTATACATAAAGGTCCAAAACTAAACAATAATTTTCCTCGCAAAAGTTCAGGATTATGACCTCAAAGCTACTTTGAAACAATATTAAAATTCAGTTCCATGAAGCAAACATATTCTTCCTGTTACATCAAAAAATAAGATAAAGATAAAAGGGTATTTATTTTCTTATTATTTCAACGAAAAATAGTGGATTGTATGTGTTCGTCCGTCTACGTCCAACGCACGTGGGCAAGTGACCCCATGGATAATATATGTCGATCAATAATACAACTTCATCACAGCCGTGCACATAAAGGGATACAAAAAAGTTAGATATTTTTTTCTCTTTTCCGCAGTTTTTTTCCTATTTTACAAGGAATAATTTATGGCTTAGAATAATTTATGGCACTTCCAAATCAAACCAACCTCAAAATAGAGAAATAACCACGGGCTAATAAAAGGATATTGTGATTTTATGTTATTTAAGGCTTGAATATTGGGCATAGTTTGTTTTATTACAAAAATTAATATTTAATTAACAAACAAAAATAATTGATAATATTATGTATTAGCAAATGGAAAATAACAATTTGAAATTGATTAATAAATTTAATAAAAGTATTTGATAAATATCATAATTAAACTAAAAAACATAATTTGCAGCTTTAATGCAATAATTAAATTTAAATGGGTTTGCTAATAAAAAGAACTTCTAATTCTTAAGCTTATATCAATGGATAAATATATGTCGTGTGGTTGAATCCATTTAAAAAAAATTGATTGATTAAAAATAATAAAGTTGCTACGTGATCAGTTATTGTTCATCTTAATTATCTTTTGAAAATAATTCAATTCTAATTGATCACAACAAACAAATATTTTTATGTCCTGCTTTATCGGCTTAATTGTATTAAGATTAAAAAAGATTAAACAATATAAATGAAGCATATTTCTAAGCCATACATTTACAAGACAACTTGTTATCAATATGATTCTCATCATTTGTTAACATATATTGATTCAAATCAATAGCCACTCACAGTTGAATACCATAAATATGAATTATCAAGTGAAATAAGCAAATCACACTAAAATCTCAAAAGCAAATCAACTGAAACTTCATCTCATCCTAGGACATAAAGAGTTTAGCTACTCTTCATTAAAGAACAAAACACAAATTTCATAATGAAGAATAAAGGATCGTTATCAAATAAATGTGCAAATAGGAATTCAAAGATTACCAAATGTTTCTTGATTCAAAAGAGTTTGATGCAAGCGTTCGTAATCTACTTTCTTCTCTTTGTCGTCGATTCATTGTTTCTTCTGTAATATACTAAATAATTTCATCTTAAGTAATTCACATAATTAAAATTTTAAAGTAAATTAAGTACGAAATCAAGTTTAAATTAATTATAATATATTATTTTTTTATGAGTTATTATTTTAATTAAGAGCTAAATTGAGATAATTACTCTTTAGGTAACCTAAAGTAAAAGGATATATATATATATATATTGCATTGATTTGAGATTAATTTAGTTAATCAAGGATTAAGTAAGTTTAAGTTAATTGATTTAATTATTTCTAAGATAATTCATATCATGAAATAAATAATATATATTTTATATTGCCCCTCACTTAACCGACCTACATATGTGAAGTAAGTTATCTTGCTAATTGCAAGTCAATTTCTTAATCAATCATATTACTTCCTTAGCTTCTCTTTAGCTAACCGACTACTCTCCAAGTCCATTTTTATCTTATTTTGTTTCCTTTGGCCAACCTTTGCACTATTTTTTGTTGTTGCCGTAAGGAGGTGAAGGGTAGAACTTTGGGAAAAGTTAAAATAAAAGGGTGAAAGTTCTACAACTAGCTGAGGTCAAGCAATAATTAACTAAGTATGTATGGGTGGGTCCATTTGATTTTGTTTTGTGATAATTTAAACTTTGAATATGAAGTTTAAAGATGAGTAATTAACTTAATTAGATTTGTAGAAAGTTAAATTAAATTATATATGTTTATGAAACTAATGTGTAGAACATTATTTTTGGTGTGATTTAGACAGCTAAATATTGATCATATGAGTAATAAATCTTATAATGCATAAAAAATTATGAAACTTCTCTGGATTGACCCCTTAGAAGTTTAGTTTCACCTGAAGAAAAATATTTCTCAAAATAAAATGTATTTAGAGAGTTATGCATTAATTAGTGACTATAGGTCTACTTGGTCGGGATGAACAAATAGTCCTAATTGAAAATTCGATCATAAACTATGTACATGAATATAAAATGTGAAACTTATAAATTTGAAACTTGAACTAGGTTTCCAACCCAAGTGGAATGACTCTAAAATCATTTGTCTATAGTGAGTTATGAGGATAACAAGTGATACATGTCAGTTTTTAGAATAACAGATTGAACACTAGATTATCTGTAATCACGGAATTTTTTGTAAATAAATCATAAGTTAGAAAAATATGAAATTAATATTTGTTAAAGTTTTCCAAGTCTACTTTCAAAAAAAAATTATTTTACGATATTTGGACTTATGTAGTGAAAACTAAAAATGAAACTTTCATTGTATATCAGTCTGCTATAAAGTGTAGTTGACTAAGTTGGTCAACTAGTTATCTTAATTAATGTTATCTTCATAATAAATTATAATAATTTGGATTATTTGTCATATAAATATTTACTTTTTAAATGAATCATTTTGAGATTATGAATTATTATCAGTTGATAAGGATGAGCTATGCATCATAGTATTGATTTTCATTTGTATTGATCAAATATTTTAAGAAACGGATATCATGAAAGGTTACATATGTGATTAGTTGTGAATGTTAAAGTTTGATGCATATTTCTGATCAATTTTACTTTATGTGTTTTCAATATGGACTTTAAATTTTAAGTGTATATCATGTGACCTTATGTGTTTCAATGAAACTAATAAGTGAAAGATTATGTGGCACAATAATGGTAGGATTGAAACTAAGTGCCACACGAAATAATTTGTGGGGGCCACTTGTAGAATTCATCTACCAGGATTCCAAAGTAATGAAATCATTATGTGGCTCAAATGAGCAAGACCTGTGGAGGGAAATAATCCAAAGAGAGACCTATGATGCACCGATATGTGATATGATACTGCAGTGCTAGCGGTGAATATGATAAAAAAGAGAATAAATGAAAAGAAAAACATGTGAATGTGACATATGATTTTGTATGTTTGGTTATAAAATTTTATGTGTTCCCTAAAAGAAAAATTGTGAAATATGAATTTATATGTGTATGGATTGATCATATTTAAGACTTTGCCTTATGTTCTTTAAAGGATAATATGTTATGTGCAATTGTCATTTAAAAATTTTAAATTTCATTATAAGCATTTAATTTTGTTTGTTGGCATACATACGAGTCTTTGCTCACGAGAGAAATATCATATTTTTCCTTTGTACTTGGATCCTGCAGGCTAAGAGATGATGGGTGGTAATGCTCATGACGCTATTTTGCACATGGAACGAATCCTACATAAATAGAAGATCTTGTGTATTTTTATAGCACTTTTGAATATGTTACTTTTGGATATGTACATCATCTATATGTATATGTATATGTATATGTTTATGTTGTGATTATTGTATCATATGTGGAAAAAAATTTGTAAGATGTGACTATGATATATTTTGGTTATTGTGTTTGTTTTATCCTTATGATACATATAAAATCTTAGTTTTATAACTGTCAAAAGATATTTGTGTATGAGTTTGTGATTACTTATGTGTCAACTGTGATGATGCGGATCCTCGAGATATGCTATAAATAACTTCCGCTCACTTGAGTGTTCGGGTCGTTACATCTTCCCTTTTTTATATCTCATCCCCTAGGATTTCACCATATTACGAATGACTAAAATAGTCCTTAAAAAACTCAGCCAACAATACAAGCAGATTGATGAACCATATCAGGGCTATACTAAACTTGATATGTGTTATATTCACCAAACAGACCAAAATATTCTCGAGACACTTGATACGATCGTAGAAGATTGAAATATCCTTGGTAAACTCTATCATTGATATCCTTGATCAATATGGTTCTTTATGGGCAGATCGTATTGATGCTCCTATACTTGAATTTTTGTCATTTATTCTCGGTCTTCATATCCTATCAAAGAAACTCAAATGTTTGTAGATATCCAAAGAATAATCAAGGTAAACATATAGATTCTCTAAATTTTAGTTCCATACACTTTTTAACGCACTTATAAAAATTCCCTCATGAGAGTTAAGAAGTATTTCCGGATTTACTACTAGATTCTCGATTGTTTGCATCTCGTGGACTTATTTGGTTGCGTGGGAGCAAGCTGATCTCAAGTCTGAAGTTGGATTTATTTCATATGTTTTAACATATAACAAAGGATTGCCGAAGGTAGATCGATGACCTTAAAATCCATGTATCATTGTCTTTAATGAAACTTCTCTTATGCTTTTTTTTTACTTTTATGCACTCAAAAGCCAAATCATTTTTTTTTTCTATCTAGTCAGTTTTTTTTAGTTTTTCTTGTGTCGTGTGTCTCAATCTTTGTGTTTGACATTCATCTTACTACAATTGAACTTTGTGCTTGTGGATTTCTGTTGTATAAACTGAGCAATATAAATTTTAAAACTTGTTGTGTCACAACTTAAGATGCAACTTGTGTTTGAGGCATTGTTGCACCCTACATCTAATAGTGTTTAATGGATCGAACGAGCTCCTATTAGATTGATACAATATTTTTGTCTCCGAAAAATATTGCAAAAACTCTTGATACGTGCTAATCTGACCTAAAAATTTGCGCTAGCAAGTGCTCTAGTAGCGATCAAGCAATAGTTCAAGGTGAGTTTTGTATCGTTCCCATAGGGATTATATTCTTATCCTAGTTGAGTCCCACAAAATAATAAGAGAGGTACATTGATTTGGATAAAATTATTTTTCGAAAAGATTAAGATAAGATTAAACAAATAAAATTCAAGACAAATTCAAAAATTATGATGACATCAAGCACCGCACCAGGATGAGTAAAGATAAATAGAGATAAATAATGCTTCACCACAAATTTTATGAAATTTTAGTTTTATCAATTTTTTATGAGGATTATGATCTACCCAAAAATCTGACTTCCTCTTCAAGATGAACCAACTACCGCAAATCTAAGAGACTCAAATGTTCCTCTCCAAAATGGGTCAATCTAATCTAATAGACTTTTGAGATGCATTACAATGGAGTTTCTAAACTATGGACCATTTCTTAGGATGCTGATCTCACATACCTCATGCCTAAAGTAGTTCTCTCCTTCCTATACATGGTATGCAATACTTTGACTAAAAATTCAAAAATCTTTTAGAAAATAAAACTAAGATCTCGCTATTCTTCTCCAGGACGCTAGCGAAGATCAAAATCTTAGAAAAATCAAAAGAGCATTAAGGATAACATTCATACGCATAAGAAATTGGACAAATTGAATTCCATTATAAATCAGGGTTCATAAGTTTTCCCTTACAATAAAATTATCCATGAACAAAAAATAATTAAATACAAGGGAGTTCATCCTTCGAATTGAAAAGAGAAAGAAGAATTATAAAAATATTCAGAATTATAACATCTTGATTATCGTCTCCTTCGGATCTATGCAGCACTCTATCTTCTTTCACCGTCCAAGTATTCCCAAACTTGAACCATACCCTCAAAATGGAGCCTTGAGATATATTTATAATTTTACGATAGGTAGCGGGAGTCCTTGGATGATTATTCTCGACTTCCATTGGATAAGATTGAATCCATAGGTGAAACCTCTAAAGATAACTTCAAATGACATAAAAAAATAGTTTTCAACTAAATCCCGAGAAATGTCATGATTTTGGCTGTATATAATCTTCTATACCGGCCTTATGCCACGACCCATGAAACTGAATTCACAGTTGTGACCATAAGTTGGTCTTAAATCATCATGTTCTTCACGACCCATGACTCAGATGTCAAAGTTGTGACCATATATACACTCATTCTGCGTCAAGATGTCACGATCGTGAGTTGTCCGTAGTCATGACCGTATATATGCTTCTTCATCGTCAATTCAGTCACTATCGTGATAACGCCTTCACGACCCGTGAAGAATATATTCGTTCTCTGGCTTCGACGCACTCACAACCATGAAATGGATTTCACAGCTTATGAGATTGCTTCGCACGATTGTTACTTATGCATCTCACAGTTGAATATTCCATCGTTGTTTTCAATTTCATGACCCGTGAATATCTCGAAATTGTGTTGCTTGCGGTCATGGGTGTGAAACATCTGTCACGACCATGAGTTTCGATTTTTTTTATTTTGCTTTGATTTCACCCCCAGATTGTTGTGGTCTTCCTCCTGATGTGAAAAATTAGTTACATGCAATATATGCTAGAAAGTGCACTAATCGTTCAAGTAATATAATGTAACGAGTATAGAGTTATTGATCCTACGAGGAACAATTAACTATCTACTTTCAGATATTACTAGGAAGCAACAAAGATTTACAAGTAATTTAGTGCAAAAAATTTAAAACATGTGAAAGGATAAAATAAATATTTACAGTGGTAATTCATAATGTTTACGACATGGATGACAAGAAAGGACAAATGATGCTAGTCTCTTTCAATAACCGATCAAAAATTAAAAGCCAAAATTGAATCTTTAGACGGATTAAGAACACCCAATTTATGACTTCCTTTACCCGGTAAATCAATTATCATAAACTTAGAGAATACTAGTACTCCTTACTGGATCTACTCATATAAACTGAATTCAGAGATGCATTAAGTTGCGTTCTTAAACTATTCAATCATCCTTACAGGCATAATCCAACAGACCGCAAATCTAATCCTCCTTACCAGATCAACCAAATAAGTCATGCCACACAGATATTAATTGACTACACTAACAAATTAAAAATCAATCTCAATTCAGAACAATAAAAAACATGATCATAAAGAAAACAAAAATAATAGATAATGAATACTAACATCAAGAGTGTACAAGTCTGCCCTAGCAATTAAACACTTACAATCCCGAAAAATAAACAACAAAAGTACTTATTCAGAATAAGAAAATATATAAATTCATCCCAACATAAAGATGAAATAGGTGATTACACTTCTGGACGTTGAGAGAGGATGCTCGATCAAGAGTGTACAAGTCTGCCCTAGCAATTAATAGATAATGAATACTAACATCAAGAGTGTACAAGTCTGCCCTAGCAATTAAACACTTACAATCCCGAAAAATAAACAACAAAAATACTTATTCAGAATAAGAAAATATATAAATTCAAGAGTATGTTAATAGATAATGAATACTAACATCAAGAGTGTACAAGTCTGCCCTAGCAATTAAACACTTACAATCCCGAAAAATAAACAACAAAAATACTTATTCAGAATAAGAAAATATATAAATTCAAGAGTATGTTAATAGATAATGAATACTAACATCAAGAGTGTACAAGTCTGCCCTAGCAATTAAACACTTACAATCCCGAAAAATAAACAACAAAAGTACTTATTCAGAATAAGAAAATATATAAATTCATCCCAACATAAAGATGAAATAGGTGATTACACTTCTGGACATTGAGAGAGGATGCTCGATCATCTATCCAAGTGTTACGCGCAGGCGATGTCTCAATAGTCTTTCCAGGCAATCACTCGCTCTTAGCTTCAAGATGCTGGTTGACGACTCCTAGCATGTGTCTCCAAGTTTGTAAAAGATCTTTTTATAGCCTCAACATTTCAAGATAAGATTGAGCAAAGAAGATAAGATTGGATAAGTTTAGTGAATTTTTAAAATTAGGTCATTGTTTTCACCAATATATCAAATTGAATTAAATTTTAGGCATAGGTCAAATTTAATGATGGACTAGGATTTGCCTAGGTTATGATCTCCCAAACAAGTGCAATCACCTGTTTTGTTTTTGAATAAATCAAGAAGTTCAACCGAATTGATCCTAAATCCAAATATAAATTTATATAAAATGTGTTAACATGCAATTCTTTAGTTGCCAATCATTTCATAAAATCCAACTAACAGGCCACACAATTTAATAATCTTAAACAAGTAATCTAGATTGGTCATAATCTAGATTGGTCATAGATTGCTTTGACTTCAATTGAAAGATCAATTTTCTAATGTGATTAGAATAATACAAATCGGGTACACTAAGTAGTCAATAATTAATTTTCACGATCACCACGTAGAGAAAAATTTAAGATTAACAATTATGTTCTAAAAGAAATGATTTATTAAAAAAATCAATCTAACTTAGCATTCAACAAAATCCCTAATAAAAACTACTCCAAAACAACAATGAAAAATAAAAATAAAATATCTAACTCTTCAGAATGAATCTACAACACGACTCTCTACCTAGCGAACTGAGATTTAGACTCCTTTTTTGTTTTCAACTAGATCTTGATCCTCAAAAGGTTTAGAATTTTCTCTAGTAGAAAGATTTTTTTTATGGATCTCCTCAAGTATATTTATAGCCTCCAAGGGATCTTCAAATCTATCACAAAGTTTCAGATGTCTTAAAATATCTTCAAGCCATAATAGGAAGAAAATAATATTTTATCTTCAAATTCGTAATTCCTCCTTAGGCTTAATTTTAATCCATCACAATTATGCTTAAATATGTTTTCTTTTGATCTCCAAAGAGTTAGAGAAGGATAAGAGTTCATTTCCATGTCAAATTAGGCAAAAGAATGAGAATTCTTTCAATTTTTCTTCAAATTTGTGACTCCCTCTTGTACTGAATTTTTGGACTTCAAATTAAACTCCCCCAAACTAATTAAGAATAGTTCTCTAATGATCCCTAAAGAAATTTATAATGATTGAAGGTGTAACAACATGCAATTTTGGAAATAATTAACTTATAGAATTTAGTTATTTTATTTCAAGCTGAAAATAAATAGGGGAAATTTGGGCCGGTTTAGGCCTAGAGAAATCCCTTGAAGGTAAAACTCTTTTCTCTCCCACAGAAACTCTAGCTGTCACAGATCCTCTTCCTTTTCTCTCTTTTTTCCCAGGTATAAAGGATCACGTGAAAGAGAACGACAACGCATATCTCAAGGGAATGAGAGCGAGGATAATTAAAATACGAGGAAAAAATGAGTGAAAAACTACAATGCAAAGAGGTATGTAACTAGGCGTATCAAATATAAGATTTCTCATATGTATAAGATGTTATAAGATTGTATTGATGGATTGTATGAAATAAGTTATGGTTTTGGATTCTCCATGTTAGGTTTGTACGCTAGGTTGCTCCTAGGTAGGAATTGATTATTGTTAGAATTTTGATCTTTGTTTAGTTCTAGTATGATTAGATTAAATTGGCTAAAATTAGAAATATTGATTCATAATTATAAATATGATGTTCGATCATTGCATAGACATTTAAATGATAATGTTTTTTTAATCTAGTTTATATAGAACTATTTGTACCATAGAACATAAAAGGAACAAAAAAAAGGGGAATCACATAGAACATGGTGCTCCTCACAGCCATGAAATAGAGTTTCGTGAGCCTTGAGGGCATCACTCGACCAAGTCACCTTCGTGATGAATTTGTCACGGACCATGAGGTCAAATATCACTAGTGCAGTCACGACCATGAAGGATTTATCACGGGCCATAAGGTAGTGATGGATGAGAGTTGCGGTCACAACCGTGAAGTAAAATGTCACGGGCCGTGAAAGATAGTGTAGATGTATTGCTTACGACCATGGCCGTGAAGGACTAGCTAGCCTTAATGGCACTTGGGCAAAAATTCACTAATTGATTGTGTTTATTGAACAACTTAGGACAATGAATAGTCAAAGGAAAAAGAGGGTCATAAGTAAAAGAGTGGATTGTAAGCTACTCAATAGAAAGGATTTGAGCATTGTATCATAACAATGCAATTGAGGTTCTTTCAATTGAATGATAATGGATATTGTAAAGAAAGACATAGAGGAATAAGAAGACTAAAACATAAAGTGAATAAAATCGAAACGATTGATATTGATCTCAGTCTCTTATTGTCTTATATATATGATTGTACGTTTCATTGCTTATGGGAGAATAGTCTCCTCTGATTTTGATCCTGTAGACGATGGACACAACTAATATATTATGGAACTATTGGTACATATATCCATGGCATGGTGGTTTGCACATGATAGGTGTTTAGTCTAGAGTTTTTTAGTTTTCCATAAAATTATTAAACTTATTTTAGTTATGGTATTTCATTTTGGGATAATGTAATAGAATATTTTTTTTACTAGACTTGTTTTATAGGGTTTGATTTTAAAGGTTATTTTAATTATTGCTTTTGTAGTACGTGTCCATCGTGTTTATTAGTACTTTTGTCAAATGTAAAGCCCAAGAGTAATATCATAACGCCCCTAGGTCTGTATTATGTCATATGACGGGGTATGAATTTGGGGACGTTACAAAAAATCTTTTCATGATGCTTGGTTTATTTTTCCTAATCAAATTCGCAAAAGAGCTCATTCCTATATGAAATAGAAAAAAAATTGTAAATTCTTCTCCAATTGAAATTCCTCAAATAAACTAATTCATATTTGAAGTAGGAAATGGTAGGAATCCTTTTAGTTGAGAATTTTTAAAATAATTAATTTCTTATTGAAGTAAGAATTATGCATTATATTTGACTTAAATTTGTCCTCTTGTGTGTAACATATTTCAATCACTTATTCTCTTCAAAAAGTGGATAATATGCAAAATAAATATCGAACAAAAGGTAGAACAATGACTCAACAAATTTTTAAAAAAATAAATATTAAAATTAATGTATGCAATGATCAAAAATATAAAAAATATCTTAAACGACAAGTATAAAATATATATTTTTTGCTCGCACAAGGGTAAATAGTCGGGTTTTCATTAGATGAGAGAGAGAGGGGGGACTATGAGGTGTCTCATGCTCGAATAATATGCCTTCTTCTTCATCTAATTATGTTTGTTACGAAAAATAGATAAGAGAGAACAATTATATACACATAAGACATAAAAATTTAACTATGTTTATTTTTAATTGAGTTATATTCTTGGGTGATGATAGAGGTCTTTTTTATATTAAAAAAATATCATAAAATGCATAATAACTCAAATTTCAATAACTTTATATAGAGAATATATAGAAAACACACTGAATCTTATATTGGACAAATGACTTCGTTGTCTTAATTATTTGAAAAATAAAAAATAAGTGTCACGCTTACTAATACGGCCCCGACTACTCTTATATATGGTTTGATCGATTGACCGGATTAACATACATCTTTTTTAGATGGGCTTATTTATTGATAGATTTTCTTTCAAAAATAATTATATATTTCGTATTTCAATATAGTGAAACAATAGCGTGTTTAAAAATAATAATATTTGCTCCGAGCTATATATATCAAGTCAATCGTGAATTAAGGAGAGGAGAATTATTATCATCCCCACAAGGGAGTTCCATCCATCCAAGGCAACACAAAATCCATTGGCTGCAATTGGGACACACAATGAAGCCCCCTTCACCTCTTTTGATGCTGTGGACCTCAACATCACCACCACCACCACCACCACCACCACCACCACCTTCTTCCACAACACAAAAATAAAATAAATTAAACAAACAAACTGAGACTCTAATCAAACGTCACTAATTACTTATTATATCACCATATTTAAACCAAAAGCTCCACTTCCTCTCTGCTACTAAACACTTCTTATTCCTTATCTCCTTATCTTTGCACTTATTCGCCACTGCTACTGCTACGTAAACGTAAAGGAGCGCGCTTTTGGCATCCCCCCTGTGAGCGGCATGGTTTCCATCGCCGCTCCCTCGCCTCTCCTCTACCTCGCCTCCTCTTCGCGACGCGGCCGCCGTCTCGCCCTGCTCCGGTGCCGGAAGCCGCCGGGATCCGCCGCCAGCTGCCACAGGTGACACGGCACCTAAACCTTGACCCTTGGTCCCCTGCGTTCCTTTTGTTCGTATTTAGAGTTACTTTTGCCTTCGGGAGCGCTTCATCAAGAAATGCGGCAGCATACTGTCGCCATTGTTTTGTAAATTTGCAGAAAGACGCCGTCTTTATAGTTATAATCAATCAGGAATGCCAGATTCTGAGAGCTTGGATTAAACAACGTGCATTTCCAGATTTAATATTGAGGCCAACCTGAAAGGCCTAATTTTGCTTAATTAAGCCAAGTCTAAGTAGTGATGAAATTTTAATCGGAAAAAAAGTGTAATATTTGTTCTAAAATCGCAAAAGTGTTCATTTTTGTTGTCCTATGAACTCTGCAGTGCGTAAATAATAATCTCCAGTTAATACTGTTTCAGGTTGCAGAACTGTGTCCCTCAATGTTGTCTGAGAAGTGCGGATATTGGTTATACTGACGTTGCGGTGAAGGAAGATGTTGCCGACCCTTTGATCCTAACTTCCGAGTGCTCCACCCCATTCGTGCATCTGTCATCCGAGATCCTCAATTCTGAATTGAGCTTGCTAACTGAAGGATACACAACAAATCTCCTTACGACACTGCCGGTACATCTCGTTCTCTTCTATTAGCATTGTAATTCATGTGCTTTACTAAGACTGAGCAATCCCATGTTGAAGTTATAATAAGCCAAATTCATGACCTCTCAGGTCCTGACCAAGGAAGAACAAGATGATCTGTCAGCTGTTCCGGCTCATCCCACTGGCTTATTCGGTATGCATGTTATTTTGGGTTTACATATGCTACAGATCTTACAATCTTATTCATGTTTCCTGTAGAACATGCCATCATTTACCAAAGACTAAGGTTGAAGATTGAAAACCAATAAACCAGTTATTTTGCCTTCTATGTGTTACTGTATCTCATGCAAATTGAGAAAAAGATGAACTGAATAATGATGAAACTTCTCTTTTCTTTTTTGATAAGAAAATAGTAAAACTACTTCACGCTTGTAAATTCACATGCCCTTATATGACAGTTTGTATGATTGACAGTATTCTATGCCAGTTGCTTAGTCGGGAACTTAGCAGAACAAGTCTGGAACTTCACTTGGCCTGCTGCTGTTGCAATGCTTCATCCAAGTCTACTGCCTGTGGCCGTAGTTGGTTTCTTTGCAAAGGTATATTGCCATCAAATTTAGTTGTAGAATCTAGAAAGATGAGGTTATAACAGCTCATATTGCACAGCTTGCAATCTTCGGTGGAGGCCCTTTAATCGGTGGTCTTATGGATTCTCTTCCCAGAATCCCTTCATATCACTGCTTGAATCTACTGCAGGTGCAGCTCTCCGATCAGAATATTTGGCATCTAAGCATAACAAAACTTATTGCATCACTTCAGGTTTCTGATACAGACTAATCCATTTTCCAATACTTCTGTCAGGCAGCTTCCCAATTAGTAGCAGCTACAATGATCATCTACGCATTCAGTACTGTTCGTCATTCAACTGTCTCAGCCTTGCTTCAACAACCATGGTTTATTGTCCTGATGGTTGCCACAGCAGCAGAAAGGTTAGCAGCTATGGCACTTGGGATCACCATGGAGCGTGATTGGATTGTGCTGGTAATTCATATTTGTTACCCCAGCAGTTATGTCTGATGGTAGTATTGTTTCTCATTTTTTTTTTCTCTTTTGTGTTTGTTAAATCTATGCTATAAGTTAGCAGGGATGAACAGACCAATTGCGCTGGCACAGGCAAATGCTATGATTAGTCGGCTTGATCTTCTATGTGAGGTATAATTTATCTCTTATCCTAATTTATTTGCTTTTGATTGTCTATCTTACTGAAATTATATTTATTCTGGATACTTAGAAGTCCTTAGCAAAAAAAAAGGGAAGAACTAATATGCTAAATATCAATGTTCAAATACCCTTGCCTTTCACATATAGGAAATTGTAGATGACATTTTAATCAATAACAATAACTTCTGTTGAAGATTGAATAGTTATGGAATTGGATGAGGAATATATGTATATATAATTATGCTTTTATTTCGTTGCACCACTAATTATGTTGACTTATCAGAATAATAATTCAAAATAAAGCTCTTAGCATTCTTGTGGTATACTGTTAACACTAAGCTGATATGTTTAACATGCTTCCATTCCCATTTTACAGTTGAATATAATTCTCAGGCATTTGTATTTCTTTCTGCAGATGGCTGGTGCTTCATTGTTTGCCTTTCTGTTGTCAAAGTATGATCCTGCAACATGCATTAAACTTGCTTGTGTTTTAACTACATGCACATTACCCTTTCTGGTATGCTTTAATTACCCGGAACTCCGACCTAACAGAAATATCATGGTTCGTAAACAGTTAATGTTTTCATGCAGATTATATTGGGTCAGCTAATTAATGGTATTTCTAGTGGGGTTCTGGATCGCCCTGCAAACATTTGCGACAAATTTTCGACATCTAGTATTCAGTTTAATGCTAAGAAATCCATATTCAATACAGGTGAAACTCCAGTTGCATATAATTTACAGGTCTTCAATTTTTCTTTCACCAAGTTCATGTTCAGTGCGTAACGCTTTCTTGCAATCTAGTTGGAAGTGGACTTGCTGCCATGAGACATGGATGGCAGGAGTACAGGCGACAACCAGTGCTTCCAGCTAGTGTTGCATATGTTCTTCTGTGCTTCAACATTGCTCTTGCTCCTGGAGCACTGATGACAACATTCCTAGTACACCATGGTAAGACTTTTGAGTTGATTGTAAACATTAATTGACAACATTCCTAAAGGCTGTTGGATGTTATGTATTTGAGCACATTGATACAAATTTCCTGTTGCTGTCCAGGAATAACTCCATCCATCATTGGCGCATTTAGTGGATTATCTGCTCTCATGGGTGTAGGTGCAACATTTGTTTCTGTAACCTTAGTTGAGAAGCTTGGCATTCTAAAGGTTCTGTGATGACCTCCCATAACCAACATATCTCTCTCAATACAAAATAACATAAATTTGATAATAAAGTCATAATAACTCTTTATAAATATTTATGAAATTGTTTCAAAACTACCTTTCAGGCTGGAGCAGCTGGGCTGACCTTTCAGGCTCTTATTCTCACGACTGCCGTCGCTGTATATATGTGTGGATCGATTTCTAGACCGAGGCCGATGCTCATTTTCCTCTCACTAATAGTAAGATTTCTTCAAGCTCATCACTCCATTTTTCTTATCACTTTCGAAGAAGAAACTAACTATGCAATCCCATTATCAAAACTTTCATAATTTCAGAAATTACATGAGATCTTACTCTACTTCTAGTTAATAGTAAACATGTCTCCTTAAGCTTGATAGTAAACATATATAAATGTTATTACCTGCCAGAATTGAAAAGAGAACTCGGAACATCTTTTGTTCAGGTTTGGCTGATGGTAGGTTCTTGTTGTGCTTTGCAGGTGTTGTCAAGGTTGGGTCACATGGCGTACAGCGTGGTGAGCCTGCAGATAGTTCAAACGGGCGTGCCTGCCAAGAAGGTGAACCTGATAGGAGTCACCGAGGTCTCCATTGCCAGCCTCGCGGAGCTGGTAATGTTGGGGGTCGCCATAGTTGCCAACGACGTCTCGCATTTCCACTTTCTGGCCATGCTCTCTGTGTCGTCCGTGGTTGGAGCGACATTGGTGTTCTGTCGATGGTTGGCGAACCCAACAGACGAACAGAGGACATTTTTTAACCATGATCCACAATTCTTTTAATTAAAGTTTTTGTTCTTTTGTAATAATTCATCTGCCTTTTGTTCTTTTCTCATGATTAACTCTAATAATATATATCTAAAAGCTCAATTCAAAAAGCTAAATGGAAGGTGATACTTCATTAACTCTAATAATATCTCTAATAATATATATGTGTATAATATATATATATTATATATATATATATATTATTTATATTGTGGATATAATAATTTTAATTTAAATATTAATAATAAATCATTATAATAATAATTGGTATTTACTCGACCACTTTTCAACTATTTGACATATGTTGATTGATATAAACAATATATACATGTATAAGTCATGTTGTGATTTACACCCCCATTAAATCTATCTATCTATATATATATATATATATATGGTAGAACTTGCCTCCCTAGCATCATATCCGTCATACTAAATCTCGACGGTTAAAAAATTGAGAAAGTGTTTTTCAACGTTGAAATTCAAAAACTTAATGCTACATAGAGTCTATCCTTTTTAAATCCACATATTTATGTTGTGAAGACATCATTTAAAATTATCAATTTCTTTTTAGTCCAAAGCTCTATTTGTTTTAGTGAAAATAAATATATAAGAAAGAAATTTTTTTTCAATAAAGTGAATTTTTGAAACCTGATTCTTCTTCGTGTTTGACATACGGCTTCTAAATATAAAAAAGTATTTAAAATGTAAAACATGAGACTACGTGAGAGAAAAAAATAATTTTTCATTTTTAAAAGTATGATTATTATTTTAGCTCATATTTTTTAATTAACAGAAAAATATTTTTAGATCGATTAATTTATTTTAGACTATCAAACAATAAAACTTTATTTAAAAAAAAAATCTTTCGTCAAACAAATGGAGCCCAATTTTTTACGCAAATACATCCGGAAAGACCTTTTATCAAGATTTTAACCATCCTTGGAAGCTAACTGTTACTGCATCCAAATTTTCCAGCCGTGTAAAATAATTCACCTGCTGAAGTTTCAAATTGGAGGTTAAATTCATCGTAGGCCAATTAAGAGATTCAAAACAATCAATTACTTCTATCATCATTTGATAACTAATATTTTATAGAACCATTAACATTAGATCTTTCTGCTATTATACTGCAAGAAATGGTGCCACATGAACATTTAACACCTCAAAAAAGGTATAGCTTGCATAAAAAAAGGCTGATCATTCTTAAAAGCTCAGAAATAAAAGGCACGATAACAATATGATAAGTAACATGATCACTAGATGTTGGCCGGTGTATTAAAGTGCAAGTTATGCAATAACGATCAAGCATTTTGTCACTGCGTGGAATTAAATACACCACAAGATGCATGTGACGGTCAAATGATGTGCGCTTGAACATATAAAAAAAAATTATTATTAAACACAATTCTAACATACATGAGTTCATTTATATGAGCACCTCATAATGCACGCCAACCGCTTGAGAAAATTTTGTTCCTGTGTTTTGATTAATACATTGGCGTGGCATCTAATGCAAATCATGAACAAAATGCTCCGACAGCCACGTAAAGTTCCCATACGACTGGCCGATAAAGGTGACAGGCAGACACACAATATCGAAATGGATTAGCGGAGGAACTTTTCGTCATGGTAAATAGAACTAATTCATAAGATTAAACAAGTCTAGTAATTAATCAATGGAACCCGGTAGCATCAAAATCTCCATGCAGACCTTGGATCAAAGAATTAGGGCGACGGTGGTGTTTTCATCCTTTTCCAGTTGTTTTCTGCTATTGATACAATCACCTACAAACCAGATCTACCGAACTAATAAGCTCTCCTTTTCAAACCTGGCTTCCGTGGCTCTTTCTTAGAGGATAGTGAATTTGATCCAAGTGGCGTCATTGCTGTAGCCATTTGGTACACATCCTTCAACCTGTCAAATATGAGATTGTCGGGAAAAAATAATATGAGATGGTCCGATACCATGAAATCCTAATCTATCCTTCAATATGAAAAATTAGTAGAACAATCAATCACCTTGGTATGCTGATAAATAGAGCAATGACAGATACACCAACAATAAGAGGAAATACCGGAGCTGGTGTTATTTCCTGCGTGACATTAATGAATTTATATGTGAAAGCTCATTAGTTTGCAAAGAATTTGGCCATAATTAATTTTGGCTAGATTTTAAAGATACTAAGATGTAGAAACCAGAAAGCGTTAAACAACATAATTTGATTATTGGGTATGGTGACAGAAATAATGTCAAATGTAGTCTAGTGTTTGGATAAAGCAAAGCCAGGTCTCATTCTAAATATGGATTGAAGGTCTTGAAGCTCTACAGATAAGTGTAAGGAGAGTGGAACTGAATTTTATCATCTAAGCTACCGAAAAATTCATTATGTAAGTTATCAAAATTCAAGGTTCTAATGTAAGAATTGCATCAGGATAATTTATTGGTATTTCAATGTGAATTCCTAATTTGTAAGATAATGAATTGTTGTTGCCATTACATTTTCTAGTATGTCATATCACCTTTCCCTGCTACTATTGTTGTGGTTGCAATTATTGCCTCGAGATGTGTAAGTATATTGCTGCTCTTTTTAAAAAATAAAAGATTTCCCAGATGACAAGGGAGTGATATCGTGCACTACAAATTCTGGATCAATTTAGCTAGTGAATACAGAGCAATACAATCAAAAAACTATTCCACTTTATTTATATTTCCTGGGAATGGAGTCCAGCGCCATTGGCACGAACTTGGAATAGCATAACACACCATGTTCAGCACATGTTTGGTACTGACTCCTTGGTAGATCTTTTTGTATGAAGGATAGAAATTTAGTTATATTTGCAAACATACTAGGATAATCAAATATGAAACTGCGAAGGACATGCAAGAGAGGCACACATCAATTATCTAATTGATAAGGATATGTAAGTGTAACAAAATTATCATACACGTAATCTGTGATATTGTGTTACCTGCTTGTAGTGATCCTCCTCAATTTTGTATCTGATACGCCCAGCATGTGTTTGAGGTTGTTTTTCCAGGTCAACTTCAAGTATGTCAGATTGAAATCTATGAGAATTTGAAGCAAGTGCTGACTTGAGTTGCACCAGAAGTTTCCCCCTGGGCAAACCACTGATTTCAAAGAAGTGGGAAAGCGGAAGAGGAAGGAGTGTAACAACTTTAGATGGGTCACTAGCTAATCTGATTTCTACAGTTAAGTGTGGTTGTAACGTGCTTAGATCATCTCCTTCTACAAACCCACTTAAGATGGTATTCTCTGGTCGTTCAAACACTACAAAACTCAAACCTCTTATATCCTCAGTACCAACCTGACAATGAAATTTTCATTTTGTTAGGATGCAAGAAAAGTTTCAGTAGTTCAAAATTTGATGTGAAGTGCAAGAATAGATAACTTGATCAAATATAAAGAGCATTAAATAGGTTCAGAAATGTAACATATACACTTCTGATTATGCGTTCCTACTTATTCCAGCATCTGAAATAAAAGCACAAAGGATAAAATGTAATGGCTTGATTGATATCGGGGGAATGGTAAATAGTTCCATATATCCCACTGCACAGGCTCTAATATTCATGGAGAACTAGGGAATATTATTAATAAATTATGGTCTTCAAATAAATTAATAAGATGATGATATACACTTTTCTTTGAAATATCATATGTAAGCTGTGCTCCCACATCAGTGTAATTTACCAAGACATGGTATGCTGGGAATACACATTTTTAACACATCCCATGGATATATATCATCAAGGATCAAATGCTCCACATGGTATTATAGTCCACCTCTCCATATGTAGTTATATGAGAAATAGCAAACAAACCACCCATTTTATGCAAAGTATCTGTTAATGAATATGAATTACAGAAAGAAAAACTCGAGGTAGAAAACGACAGTGCAAATTAATTATTCTTCTATATCACTTCCAAAAGGCAGGTTTGATAAGGTTATAATTTTGATTAACGGGTTAGGTGGCCAGTTGTTGCCAAGTAACTTAAGAAATTCCAATCTTTTTTTTTGTTTAGAAGGACAAGCTTCTCATAACTGTCAGCATCTATCATGTAACGAATTCCCAGTTAATTATAAATAAACTCCACTTGCATCTTTACAAAGTAAGCCAGGATGATATCTTTGCTCAATTTTCTTAAGCAGCAAGGAGCATCTTCTAGACTTGATGGAAAAAATATTTTTGAACATTGTAATGTTTTTCTTTTATATTTTAGACAGTGAGCATTTTTTTTAGGAAGTGAGTTTTTTCAAGGGCTATTAGGAAGTGAGATGACCACCCAAACTTACTAGTAACAGAATTCTTTTAGAGGAAGTAGTCATGCAATTTTTATCATTATAAACAAATTAGACAGGACACAAGGTGAGATTTCTAACGTAGTAAAGTCACACTGCGGTTTCATATTGCCAGGATATAGTTATGAATAAAATAATATGAAAGCAACTATATTAGAAACATATCCATGAATCCATTGCAACTGTATGAAATATTACTTTAATAATCTAACATACAACATTTTAAACATTTCAAATCTGACAGAAGCTTCACGGATTAGAGGTTAAGGACACAGAAACAGTTAGTAGTTAGTAAGTATGCAATATGGTCATAAATATGTGAAACAACTAGTTAGTAGTTATGCAATATGGTCATAAATATGTAAGCATAAATAACATGCTGTAAGGAGCTTACAGTAATCTCGATAGTCTCAGGAGAAGCACGCTCTATGGCATTCACCCCTAGATACTCTTTTTCAATTACTCGTATCACATACGTAGTGTCCGGAAGGAGTCCTCTGAGTCGAAAGTTCCCCATATTGTCTGTAGTTGCCTCCTCATAGTAGCCTTTGGCTTGCGCCCTTGCCTCCACATAAATGCCTTCCTTTGGTTGGCCAGAGAGTAATGCTACAGAGCCCATGGCACTATAAAGGAAAGCCTTTTAAGAACATTTTTCACAGTACTCAATTATAAATAAGCAAGTGAAGATGGCAATAAGAAATAGTTGGACTTAAATATGGCAGATGATCCAGCATACTCCTAATAAGTAAACAAAAATAAAGAATTACTCAGTTCAGTCTTTACAAACTCATCAATACCACCTAGGAACTCCATTAAATGAACTTTGCAATACTACTCTTTTTTTTAGAACTTGACAATCTCACTGAAACAACTCTTTGACAGTTTTTGTTTTTCTTTTTTTTTTTTTCTGAGAGGGGAAAGGATGGCTATTGAGTTTGGATATCCATCCATATCTTTTTTTATAAGAACAGGATGGTTACCAAGAGTAACCATCCATTTTATTAAGATGATGTAATTTACATGATTACATTACAAAGCATACTCATGATCTCAACCACTCTCTTGCCAATTTTTTTGCCATAGCTATAATGTTCTCCACATAAACTCTCTCCCCTCTAAATATACATCCATTTCGCTGGACCCAAATAGACCCAGATAGCCATCCATATTGCATTAATGTAAATATGATTTGTGAAATTTACAACTCTGGAAGCCAAAAAAATGTGTAATATCAACTTTCACAGTGACAGCAAGTAGAGATGGCTAATCGATAATAATACACAAGGAACTTTTTTGGACTGAATATGTACCTAGCATATTTTCTTGAACAAACCTGTACAAGATGGTACTGCTAAGTTGTGACAACTCAGAAATGGAAAATGGAAACAAAAAGGAAACTAACACCAAGGCCCAACGATATATTTTAATTCTTGCACCCACTCTTATAAGTAACTAAGCAAGCATTGATCTGTACATTTCTCTCTCTTTGAGGAAGCTATTTTTTCTCTCTCAAGCTAAAAAAGAAAATAAAAAAGCAGATCCTTATGGCATGTTTGATTAAGGTGAAAAGAGGGGAATGAAGGGGAACAAAGGAAGGGGGAAATTATCTCGTTTGGATATACATTTTAATGGAGGGGAATAGAGGTGGAGATGCAAATTTCGCCTCCATTCCCCTCATGTTTTTCACTTCCCCTCTCTTTCCTTCCTCTTGATGAATTTTATCCAAACACGTCCTTAACTGCAGAATTGTTTAATCTCGGACTTTCCATTTTATGAAATTTCCTTGACATTTAAAATCTGTCCTTGCTTATTTGCTTAAAAGGTGTTTTTGTTCATTCTACAAGTCTACTTAAATATCACTCATATCACTGATTCCGTAGTTTTAGATAAGACTTCAGCTCTTCTAATGATCATTCTGATGCTATGACGAATTATTTTTGGAAATTTATTCTGTTTAATATTTTGGGACAAATTCAACAACTAAAGTCACTTCCAGCCTTGTTTCTACACAAAATATCCAAAGGCTGCTTGACCTTCAAACTTTATACTACAGTAATTAGTGAATTTCACAATTGGCAGAGTGCATAATACCAGAATATGAATTCCACACACCTGTAAGCAACACGTGTGGCAAGGAAGTCAATCACTTTGGACTGTCCAGACTCTAGTTCTATTGCCACTGTTGCTGGCGAGAAGGAGTATTCCTAAAGGAAAACAAGAGAATAAAGACAAGTTAATAATTATGTGCATAGTAGTGATAATAAGTGGACTTTTCATGCAAGCTGAATACTCATAGCTACTAACTTTGACACAATTGAGATGTCAGATGGATGAGTAATAAACAAATTCCAACGAAGATTGATTTTTTTGGAATAAATGGAAACCAGATCAAGACTGATGTCTTCAAGTGAAAAGGCGACCATGAAGATGATAACGAAAGAAATTCACCAGGGAGCCTAGGGCAGAAACAGGGATACCTGAATCTCATAAATTATAAATATGATGCCGAATAGAGATACTAAGAAACCTTGAACTAGTGACCACATGTGAAATATAATATAATATGAGAAAAGTTCCATAGAATTGAGAAAGCGATAACATGTTTTCAAGGAGGAGTTTGCACCCAATAACATGTTAATCTAGTATATGAAAGTTAAATTGCAATACTGAGCATCCAGACACCAACATCTATAGGAGTTCAAAGAGTACCTTCAGCAGCGGACGCAGATAGAAACTCCCTGGGAAAAGGTCATTAAAACTGAAACTTCCACCAATGCCAGTAACTGTGTTATTCCTATAACCATCTTCACCACTCAATGATAGTAGAACAGGAGGGAACAGCTCCCCATCTTGTCTTCCGTCATTAATGCGCACCACAATCTGGCCAAGTTTCTGACAAGAAAAGGAACTGGGCCCCACTTGTTTAAGACTATGTCCTGGCTGCACCATGTAAAAAAGACGTCAAGATAGTATTTTGTTGGAGTGTAGTATATGTAACAAAATACAACTAGACTGATAGAACTCCTACAACAGTATATCACAGATTCAAATCATACTGAAACTACTTTGTTTTAGGAAGGAGAATGGTAAAGAAAAAAATTACAAGTGTAAAACACCAAAAAGTAGTATCATTAGTACCCAAAAAAAGTAGTATATTTTTTTTAGAATGAAAAACAAGGTAGTGTAATTGATAAAGGTATAGCTCATATTTCCTCCAAAAAGTGAAACATGTGAGTTCTCTCCATTTCCTGCCTAATCTGGATGCATGTTGTACAATGTTTTTGCTACATCATTTTTCTCCCGTGACTGAGTCATTCCTTTGTAGCCGAATGGACCAAAAAAAATGGATAGTGGTAAGGCCCACTGATGTCTGGAGCAGCAGTGAGGCTAACAAATCACAACCAACAGCATTCCACACCACTGACGTCCCCTGACAGCTACGAAGTCATGCTACTTAACATTATTTCCTGATTTCTTATGGCTCTTTCCTGTTTATAATCCTTAGAAGCCAGAAAAGAACAGCTACAGAAGCCCAAGGAAATAAAAGACTTCAAAATCAACGAGAAAAAAAACCATTCTAGTCAATCTTACCTTTAAAGCTTCAACCTTGTAGCTTATATCATCATATAAGGGACCAGCTGAAAATGAACCATCTCTTCCTGTCTCAGTTTCAAAAGCTAAATCCCCTTTGAGCAAAGGTGCATAGATACTGTCACCCGTGGCTATGATTTTTATGTTTACGCCATCTTGAGCTGGAGATACTGATCCTTTAATGTATAATCCAGGTCGACCTGTTATAGAAGGAACCCTAGGTTGGCATCCATCAACACTAACTGATACCTGTCAGTAATAACATATTAATATAACTCCATTGCAGTTGTGCAGAAAAGGACCGAACCAAATTATCAATACGTGGAAAATTTACATACTTTCTGCTGCTTTGGATAAAATAGCATCCTTTTCTCTTTGCTAATGCTGCACATGCCGGAAAGGACTTAGGATCAGTATACATAATTCACAGTGTATAAAACATCAGCAGTATACTCTTCATCATTACCATGAAGTTTGCCAAGTACATAGAAAGTAATTTACAAGGAACTTGTAAGCCAAAATTTTAATTTATTTTAGAGGAAAAAAAAAATTTATATAATGCAACTTAATGTGTTTGATGACATTTAATACGAAATTGTGATGAATGATAATGAAGATATACAAAAATCAATAAGGAAAAATATGAAAACACATCTTGAAGATAGAGAGAAGATTCTGAAATTTACTTGATATAGGTAGCATGATAGAATCTAGTGCATCGCATAACCAGACATAAGTTTGGCCTTACCATTCAGAAAAAAACATGGAAAAAAGTAAAGGAAGCTAGCTGAACACCTATAATATACAGGGGAAAACTGCATCTCTAAGGCATAAGAGAAAAGGCATTAATGCAAATTTCAGGAATAACTGCTGAGCATAGAAACATTCAATAAATATAGCATAGCTATTGATCCATTTGGTGTAAATCAAACATGATAAACAATATGAAATTAGGTTTCTATTAGTGTTGCAAACCATTGAGTAATCCAGACAGAGAGCAAATGAAAACATGATAGTACCTTTTGTCCCTAGGAACAAAGGTGAACTCTTCTCCAATATCAGCCCAGATTGAGTACTCATACACAGCAAACCCTTTAATACCACTTTTATCAGAAACAGAAGAAAATTTAGTACTGATTGTCTGAAAAGATCCATCTCTAACATATGCATCAACAACAATGTCTTCAGATAAATCAATCGCATCAAGGTTCAAGTCCAAATTCATACGAATTTCTCCTTCAAGAAGATACTTCTTCCCAGTGAGATATATAGGCTACGGCAGATAAAATGATATCTTTAGTAGTAGAAATAATTAATATAATCAAAGCCTTGTATGTTATACATTTCAAAGGAAACAGAGAAACAAATACAAGTACTCACTGATAGACTCAGAGGATCAAATCTCAATGATGAGGTCCCAAAGGAAATGCAGGAATTGAGAAAATGAAGCTCATGCTCTCCAGGATTTTCCATGCAAATCTTCTGTGATCCCTTCTGCATTGTTGAATGTTTAAACAAATATTAAGTGCTATTCATTTGTTTGAAGGTTAACATTGTGATTGCCTAGTTAAGGATTGAAGCTAATCACAGAAGATGAAGCACCTTTATTGATAAATCCATTCGTGACGAATCAGAATGCTCTATGTAGGCATCAGAGTCGTGTGTTGATATTATGTGAACCCAGTAACCTTTCTGAACAAAGACAATTCCAGTCAGGTCTTCAGTACCTACATCAATATCAACAGCATTTTGCCTCCAGCACCATTTATCATCAGACGAAGTTAAGGAAGAAGTGCGTTTGACCTAAACAGCAAGAAGGTGATGTCACCAATATGACAAATTTACTAAACAAAAATAGAAAAGAAGACAATATTGTATCTAGTATTTCTTCTGTACTGCTTAGAACTTTTTTTTATTTAGGATAGTCTTAATTGCATTTGTTTATTAAAATTACTTTTTCAAACATAGTAAATAACACAGGAATTTCTCATGAAGTACCTCGGCTCGATACTTTCCAGGAAAGACTTTAGAAAACATAAAATTACAATTCTCATGCTCCAAGAAAACAGTCATTCTGTCCTGCATACTCTGACCCTCTAATCTCACAAGAGACACAGATATATCAGGGCTGCATTTCTCCTTGCACAAGACATGTCCGTGAACACTGACCTGAGCCTGAATGTCAATGGTGATAAATTAGAAGTAGAATTATAATCTTTTTTTTTCCTTTTTGAGAGAGAAAATTATAATCTTTACTAATACAACCAACATAACCTGAGGTTACAGTAAAGCCAAGTAGAGCTCAGTTAAGTTTCTAGAGCTAATATGAAAATATTGGCAAGATCACAAAATTTGCATTAACTTAATGAATCTTTTTTTTTCTTTTGAAAGGGGAAAGGTAACTACACCAGTTGGTAGTCACCCATTTGTATTGATGTAAAAAGCGGTAAATTTACATGTATGAAATGAAGAGCAGTGCCAAAAAGGCTCTCCCAAAAAACAAAAAAGACGCACCAAGTGTCAGCCAAAGCCCCACTCTCTAAGTAAGAAAGTTATGTGATGTACAATATTTTCTATATAGCATCTTTCCCCCTCGAACAACGTATGGTTGCTAAGATATGTGATGTACGTAAGAAAGTTATGTGATGTACTTAATGAATCTAGCTAAGATAAAAAAAAATAGTTACCTGAACAAATTCTACATCAAGTAGAGGGCTTTTAACCTTGAGATCAACAAACTGTGGTGAAAATATTACACCATTATTTGCGGATTCTACTGGCAGAGCTGATATCCGATAATCACCAGTTGGGACCTATAGATATGATTAATTAAACAAACCTATCAAACGCTACGCATATAAAGTGGAAAAAGCACGGAACACAAAAGTAATTGAGCAAAGGTGGACGAATAGCTCTATATGCAAAGATATCTCGATAAACACAGAAGAATAAATACATGAAAGACAATGCTCATACCCATACATTTTTAGTAACATTTTTTCAGAAGCCAGCCAGCTTTTTAAAAAGGGTAAATCGTTTAGAAAAGTCCTAACTTTTAATTTGTTGTAATTTAACCTAAACTTTTATTTTTTTGTCTAAAATAAGAGCGTCAAATGTCGACTCAGCAATTGTCATGCGTGTAATTGAATGCTATGTTAACAACTTACTAATTTTCCAACCCATTACATCCGAATATTAATATTTAGATATACAGTAATCTTCTTTTAAAATTTAAGAGTTCAAGAATGAATGTAACATCTTTTTCCAACAAAATTATAACGATGGGTTAATTTGCAATCAATTTAAAAGTTTGTGCTTTTTTAGATTAAAATAAAAGTTTAGGCTATATCCGCAACAAATATGAAAGTTTGAGCTTTTTCATACAATTTACCATTTAAAAAGAGCTCGAGTTATCAAGGTAAGGAGTCCACCCAACAAGCACCACAAAGTTGTTCTCTAACAATATTAGCAATCCAAGAACATTTTTCTTTGAAAATGAAAAAGATGTTGACAAGCTATGCAACCATCCAGATTTATTGATGGAATGGTGGTTACATGTGGTTAAAAGATTACATTGAGATTACATATCCATCCAATCTCTCGCCATCGGTCTCGCAAAAGATACAATGTTCTATACATAGCTTCGTTCCCATCTGAAAATAACTCCATTACGTTGGGGCCACATGGACCATAGAACCGCCAAAGGGAAGATATGTTGCCGCTTTGAGACATAAGTGATGATATCTTGTTGCTGACCTCTAACTCGATAGGACCTCCAAAAACCATGTAGAGATATAGAATCCACCCATTGACACCTCGAATCTCTCCAAACTGCTCTCGCCATATCGCACATGAAAAATATATGTTCCAAATCCTCTTCAGCAGTGTCGCATAGTGGGCACATTATGCCTAATCTGTTGTTCCATCTTGAAATGATATTTCTGGTTGGTAGATGTTGGCGCCTGAAAAGCCATGCAAATATCTTTATCCTGATAGGGATTTTCAGCTGGCAAATAAGGTTGCAATCATTTTGCAACTCGACATCGTCAACTCTGTTTCCCTCATCCAACAGTTTAAACACTGTCCGGAATGAAAATTGACCAGTGGACCATGTCCAAGGATCTTGTCTAGTATTATCAGATGATATATCCTTCAACCACTCAAGGAGGAGGAAATCCTCAACTCGTCGATCTGATAACGCAGAGGCAAAAAGAGGTGTCCATACACCATTGGAGAGAAGAGATCCAGACTAGCATTCAGCTACAGTGGCTTAGCGATTATGTGCTATGGCCGCTAGTCTTCGAAACGACACTAATAAAGGAACCGGAGAAGCCCAATCATCCTCCCAAAAATAGAAGTTATTGCCTGAGCCAGGAGAGGGTGCAAAAAATCTTTGCAACTTTGTCAATATGGACATTATAGCCTCCAGCAAGATGATGAGCCCTGTGTTATTGTCGACCAACTATGAAATGTGATTCTACCATGGCATGCGAATATAATAAATGTCCAAAAATATTGGTGTTGTCCTAGTAACCAGTATAGCCATTTAGATAGGAGTGCTTCCATTTTCTGGAGATCTCGAACACCCAATCTGCCCTCCGACTTTTGTCTACAATCATCCGACCAAGCCACCAGATGTAGGCCGCGAGTATTCTTGCTCAACTGTTCTAGAAAAACCTCTGCCTTAGTGCATCAATCTATTTGCGTACTCTAATAGGCATCCGAAATAATGAGTACATTGGTATTGCTGATAAAACTGTGCGAACTAGGATCAGCCTGCCGCCATGCAATAGAAGTCCTGAACTCCATCCTTCCAATCTCCTTTCCACCCGTTCAACCACCAAAGTCCAACCTTTGGACAATAACTTTGTATTCGAGAGTGGTAGGCCTAGATAGGGTAATGGACGCCTACAAATTGCTGCTTTGAGCACCAAGGAACATTGAATTGGTGTGGTTAATAGATAGGCCAGAGAAATCACCAAAAAGATAATGAGTATAACGACCCTCCTTGTTGCCACCTCAGCACCTTCTAGAAAAAACAAGGTATTGTCAGCATATTGTAGCAATGGGATGAGAGTACCTTGGTTTGGGAGTTGAGAGAAGCCAGATAGAATGCCCTCACTAGAGCATCAGCGGCCAGAACAAACAACATAGGGGCCAAGGGGCACCTTTGTCTAACTCCTCGTTGAGGTTGGACCCATCCTCCGACTGGGCCTCCATTTATAAGGGTAAAGAAAGAAATCGTTCATCCAAGAGATCCACCCGCTAGGGAAGCCGCAACGATGAAGAGAGCTCCATAGAAAAGATCAATCTAGAGAGTCGTACGCCTTAGAGACATCGACCTTTCAAAGAAAACCATGTTTGCTTGTATGCCTCTAGAAGAAAATAATTTCAGAAGCCATTGAAAAGCTATTCATGATGGAGCGATCTGAAATAAAAGCTAATTGGACAAGATGTATAAGAAATTCCAGAACGGCTCGTAAGCTATTTGCTAGAACTCTAGCCACTATAAGGTAGATAGCATTTGATAGCGCAATGGGTTTGTACTCCTCAATTCTCTTTGTTGGAGCCTTCTTCGAGATGAGGAAGATGAAAAACTTATTTAGTTTTTCAAAACCAGAATTCTTGGTTGTAAACTCGTTAATTGAGGCCATGACATCTTGACCAACTAAGTTCCAGAATTCTCAAAAGAAGAGGACTAGGAATCTGTCTAGCCCCGGTGCACCCTTGCTTTCTAAATCCTTAGCAACACGAATAGTTTCTTCCTCGGAGAAGTCTCGCATCAACTCATATGCTTGGGTCTCTGACATCTGAGGTATATGTCGACCGTTCCACTGTCAATTCTCGGGTGGGCGTCTTCTAGTAAAATCTCTAAATGTTGAACAACAGCTTCCCCAACCCAGATTCTTCCCTGGACCTCCCTCTCGCCAACCAAGATCCTAAATGGCTGGATATGCATCAAGCACTAGCATGCATATGGAAGAATTGAGTATATGCATCACCTTCTCGAAGCCAGATTTGTCGGGATATTTGGCACCGTTGAATTTCTGTCTTGCGGTCCTCCTCTGTCACAACATCCTCTTTCCTTTTCCTGTCATCCCTCTCTTATGTTGATAAATCACTGGTGTCTTCAACTTGATCAAGGTGAGATATAGTTGTTAATGCATCTGTTCTTCTCATACGGTCTTCCTTGACCAAGGAGGGAGTCAAAGCTTATAGAGTTTGTCCGCAAGGGTGCGTGTCGCCGACAAGGACTCAGGAAACTCCTCTATTTCTCACCAACCATTTCCCAAAAACCATCTTCCATGAACCATGCTTTCTCAAACTTGAAGTACAATATTCCTTTTCTTCATTTGCTTGCCCCAGAAGCGAGGTATGGTCCAAGAACGGCCCTTCCTTCACTTTAACAGAGGCCAAAGGGAAATTCTCCAAAAGCTCCATCCCAAAAAATCTTTCTCGCTTGGAATAGGAAAGTCGAGAGCTCCATTCGGTGATGCAGTGCTCCTCTAGGTAATTTGCAATTTGGAATAGGAAAGTCGAAAGACCCTGTGCATCTATGAAATCTCGAAAACCTTCAGCACCGTTATCATGACCTCTTCTCTAAATTGGTCTATCATCGATTTCCAAGGTCACCTTAAAATCTCCATCGATCAGCCATCGGTATTGTGCAAAACCTTCCCTTATTTGTTGTAGTTCATCCCATAACTCCCTTCTACGTACATCAACTAACGGGCCATAAATGCATGAGAAGAGGAAGTGAGCTCCATTCGATCTTCTATCAAACAGAAGAGATATGGAAAAAACACCATTGCATTCATCAACCAATTCGAAAGCATCATCCTTCCAGTCAACGAGGCATCCACCAAGATCTGCCTAGAGATTCTAAAGAAACACAAGCTGCCAGTATAAATCCCCCTCTTTGGCGACAAGCCCGCTGCTCGCAAGTCTTCAGTTTGGTCTCTTGTAGTAGTGCTATATACGCTCCCCATTGGATCAAATATCTATTAAGGGTTTCCCTTCTGGCTCTGTCACACACTCCGCGAACATTCCATGTCACCACTTTCATTTGAAAATTGTTTTGCCACCCCACACCATGGATCTCATAAGAACACCCAAAGGATCCAGTGTTTTTCTTTCTGCAGCTGCCTTGTCTTTTGACTTGAATAGCTTCAGCTACTAATTCCTTTTCTTGAATATCAACAAGACTTGCTGATCTTATTTCTTCATCCATCGTCTCGGCAACCATGTACATGTTGTCTTTAGAAATGGCCTCTTATTCAAGCACTATTCATTCAGAGGTCTCTGTACTGATCAAAAGTGGTATCGGAGCTGCCTCCAGGCTAACTCCTCTTCATCATCCCATCGCCTAGTCCGCCTTTGCATAAATGTAGGCAGGTCTTGGTAGGGCTCCACAGCACCATTGGATGATTCGCCAAGGAGCAGATCTGATTCATTCATCACATTACTGCCAGCAGTTTTAAGTGGGCCCCGTATACTGCCACATCACATGTAGTTCTCGCTTCCCTTCCGGGAAAACGTGTTACTTTTTTATTGAATATTTCCATTTTTTTCTCTGCAGGTTTCCTTCATCCCGCCACCCCACCCCCCCCCCCCAACCCCCAGCACAACACCGCATC
>LTAE01000185.1:0-31935 GCA_001647135.1 Pontederia paniculata | reverse complement strand
TGTGTTGAATCCCACAGGTAACTAGGCTGTGGTGGATTTTGGTGCTGGTGGTGTGTGCGACAGCTGATGCTCGTGGAGGATACTATCTGCACATGGATGGGCCTTGGAGTCTTCTTTTTATTATGTCTTTCCATTTTATAGTTATTGGGTTGTATGGCTATCAGCCAGGATGTTATACTCCTTATTGTTGAGAGACATGTAGACTCCTTACTTGTTATCTTCCGCATATTTTTATTCATTGGACCCTTTAGTCATTTCAGCCTTGTTTCTTTCCCTCATATACATTTATCTTGAAATTTTTGTTGACTAGTCAAAGGGTCAGAGCATAGTCAGTCAAAGTAGCATCCCAGGTCCACATCTTGTCCACGTGGCGGGTGTTGATTTGGGGGCGTTACAGGTCTGTTGTCGTATTTTGCATAACTTTTTAATGGGAGTTGACCCAGATGAAACACTAATTGATGAGGTAGATGTCAAGCTAGCATGTTCTAAAATAGAAGTTCAATGTCATGCGCGAGCCAACAATGATGAATATGAAATTCAAGGGAAGATTAAAAGAGATTCTATAGCTATTTCTATGTGGAATGATTATATGTAACAATTCTAGATTTTTTTGTTATTATGGATCCTTTTATAAAGATGGTCTATGTTGTCTGAACCATGTTATTTATTTAAGTGATGGTTGTGTTATTTATCTTTTGTTGACCATGTAATGATTTTTTTTTACTTCTGTCAAACATATAATTATCAGTATTATTGACTTACTTTCCTACTATCATAGATTTTTTACAATAATTTTGCATGTTATTGTTCACTTTTTTTGTGCAGATTTATCATGTCGAAAAAAAATAACTTCTCAAAGTGAAGGTGCCAAGAAAGAAAAATTATCTTCGAACCCACATATGGACGATGTGTTACTCGATGCATTTGTGCATGAATGTAAAAAAAGGAACAAAGTGAATGAGACATTTACAAGTTTAGCATATAAGAATATTATGATTGAGGTGAATCAAAGGTTAAACAAAAAATTGACAAAATTCAATATTCAAAATCGTTGGAATAATTTGAAGTTGAACTTTGGAAAGTGTTTTGATCCAATTCAAAACTGACTTGAGTGGATTTGGATGAGATCCAAATACTGAAATGCTTAACTGAAGTTTGGGCAAGAAGATTGAGGTTAAGTTTAATCTTGTTGTAACATATTATTATCTTTTTATTTCTCACTATTTATGCTCTTTTGATATTATCATATTGTCTTATTTTTTGTGTTTCTCGCAATTTTATTTTAGGCTCATCCGGAGGCGATAGAATTGAAAGATAAACATATTGTAAATTATGACAAGTTGTTGCTCCTATATCGAAATGATAGAGCAACAAGAGAACATGTAGAAACTTCAAAAGGAACGAGGAAAAAACAAATTTCTTATATTCAAGAGAATGTGGAAACCATTGATGTGATTGACAACCTTATTTCTCAAAATGAAGTGATCCTCAAGGGCTTTGAAAATGTATGCGTGGATGATTTAGTAGATGAAGTTGGACAAGATGCACATCCTCATTGACTAGTTGAAAGTTCCTCAAAAAATAAAAAATAAAAGTTATCTAAAGAAGATTCTATCATTACAAGCTATACAGATGTGCTTCGAGGAGTGGTTGCAGCATTAGAACAAGGAAGTGAATCTTTTGATTGTGTCTTCAGTCGTGTTTTTCCGTCACTACCCATTCCGGAGCATGATGTGTACAAACTTCTTGAAGAAATGCAAATTGAACCAACTTACTTGGCGACATCTTATCAAAAATCCGGACACATTAAAGGCAATACTTGCTTGTCCAATGGAGATACACAAATATATGATCATGAGTGCTATAAATGAGTAATCGGTGGTGCAATTGTGAACAACTTTAATTATCTTTTTTTTATCATTGTGACTTATTAGTATATGGGGAACAACAAGACAAATGGTTCTTTTTTTGCTAATTGTAGTTATATCTATTTTGAACACTTGAATGGATGATATTTTCCACTTATTTGTCTTTATTCTTGTCATTCTCTTGTTATTGTATCACATAGGCACTTCACTTGTTTAGAATTGTAAATAATTGTGCTCCATGATCAACTACCTTCAAAAAGGCAACGTAGTATTTTTAATATAACTATCATTTCTTATCCCATACATTAATTTTTTTATCCAAACAAAACTTTACTTATGTTATCTCATCATTTATCATTTTTTCTTATCCAAACATGGGTTATGATAATCTTTCTCAACCTACTCTTTTTTAACCCTTTATATCTAATCCCAACCCATCCATCCTTAACCATCTATTACTAAATATCCAAACGAGCCTAAGAGCTTGTGATTTATTGAACCAAATAGCTTCATATGATGAAAAGTATGAATAATTGTCTTCAACATGGTCTCAATAGAAACATGAAGGATACAATGCTTTGAGTACAAAGATTCACTAGTGCAAATGCTGTCGAGAATGAATCATGACAATGTAAATCAATTGGCCAATATACAAGTGGATGTGAAGGATATGGAGGACCACATGAAAATTATAAATGCTTTCAAGACGAGCAAGCAAACTTTATGGAGAATCAAAATCGGGCAAACAACCCATACTCTACCACCAACAATCCTGAATGGGCAAACCATCCTAACTTTTCTTGGAGCATCCTTTTGAAATCTGGCATTAATCTACCCAGAACCTCGCCTTCAAATCTCTCCTTCAGCTCTAGTTCTTCTTCTTCTTCTCCAAGCTCCAATGTCGGCTCCTTTCCTCTTGGAAGTGGAAACCTCTTTCATTGTCAACCTCTCTCCTCTTTTATACCATAGTGGCCCCCATTTGTATGATCGCCACTTGTCCTCTAATATTCTTTTGCAAGAAACGTCTATGGGTGGCGGAGGAATCTTCTAAAGACACATTATTACGTTTTATCTTTTGTGAAGTTTGTCTGGTAGCGTGTCAGGGTGTGAATCTTCTTCATGTAGGGACATTCAAGGTGTGACCGAGTGTGTACAAGTTGCCAAAGGCTTCAATATTCATCAGGGTGTGAAACTTTCCCACCTAGTACATGCATGCATATTAAGAGTAAAACCACATATTTCATTTCAAAATGAGTTTAGGGTGAGAAAATATAAACTCATAGCCAAGAAATCTGAAAGAATGCAAAAGTCATGAGAATGCAGGATAATGTGTGGAATAATGACTCTAGATTCATAGTGAAAATGTGACTTTGCATATAAAATGCTAATTTTTTTGTCATCAATAAGTCATAGATAATAATATAACCATTTGGACTAAATACTGCATTGATCATAACAACATTGCATAAGATGATTGATGATGAATGATGTTGAATGAAAAAAAGCCAAGATGATTAATGGTGAAGGAAATCATTGCAAAGAATGATTAATTGATGAATGGAAGATGGATGATGAATGAAAGATTAATATATGGATAGAAAGAAAAGTATGAGAAAGATTGATTATATGAGAAATATTGATATTTGACTATCTTTTATGATATTGCCATAGTTTATTCCTCATCTTTATTTATTATTAAAGTTATATCTGGTATGTTACATATTTGGATTTATAACTCATGGGAATTGCCTCCCTTGCTCTGGATCCTGCAAATGAGTGATATGTAATCATATGTTGATTGGTGGCACATGCGGTGACTAATGCTCGTGATGGATGTTGTTTGCACATAAGTTAATGGTCCTAGGTTCAGGTGTCTCTCTTTTAGTTTTTCATAATGAGTTGTATTAGTTTATTAGTGGATGTTAAGGCCATATTGATGTTTTATGACTTCTGCACATTTTTTATTTTATGAAAGAGTTTGTTTTAAAGTTTTCTATTTATTCCGCATTTTATTGACTAGTCAAATGGTCAAACATAAAATCAAGCAAAGAATAAATGTCACAGCATCTCCGGGAGGACATTCTACCACGTGACGAGGTGTGCTTTTGTGGGTCTTATAGTTAAGTACAAGAGCTTAAAGTTAGGACTCTCTTGACTTCCCATTTACCCAGAGTCTTATGTGCAAAGCATCACGAGTAGTCGCAACGCCAACCAGAGTTAATTTTAAGTAAGACATTATTAATAAGATTTATGTTCATAATGTTTTCATGATATATGATATGTAGAATGACACCAAGGCATGCAACAAATTGACGAAACCATACCCTTCAATATTAGGAAGAGGTACACAGCGTGACTCAAAGCAGACATGCTAAATGGTCAACCATAAATCAAAGTAAAGCATAGATGTCGGTAGCTTCTTAGGGAGGGCATTCTGCCACATGACGAGGTGTTCTTCTGGGGCGTTACAGTTAGGTACGATACAACTACATGATCAAGAGATCGAAGGAATTCATCATGTTTGTGGATGAGGGAATCAGATATCGAGACTGTATATGAGTTCTGAATGATGTTGCACTTAAAATGGAGGTACTAGATGAATGTCATAAGTTTGAGTTTGCTTCCAGGAAACGCTAAAGATGTACAAGAACTGCAAAGAACATTTTCATGAAATAATATGAACAAGGAAATTACTGAGTATATATCTAGATGCATCTATGTCAGCAAGTAAAGATAGAGCACCAAAGGTCATATGGTATGCCCAAACCCTTGAGCATCCCAGAATGGAAGTTGGAGCATATTGCAATAGACTTTGTGACTAGCATACCCAAATCTAAGAGAGGACATGATGCTATATGGGTAGTGGTGGACAAAATGACCAAGTTTGCACATTTCCTCCCTTCAAGTGGAAATCAATAGAAAGTTTGACGGATCTGTATGTTAGAGAGATCATCAAGCTACATAGGATCCGAGGCTCTATTGTGTTAAATAAGAGACCCTAGGTTCACAGCTAGTTTTAAAAGATTTCCAAGACTCTTTTAGGACCGGACTGAGTACAACACAACATTCCACCATAGATTGATGGACAATCTGAGAGACCATCCGGACTCTAAAGGACATGCTTAGAGCATGTGCACTGGACTAACATGACAATTGGGATGATCATCTGTCATTGATAGAATTTGCCTATAACAATAACCATCGCTCCAACATAGGCATGGTCCTATTTTTGAAGCCTTGAAGGGAAAGTCATGCTGCTCATTGACATGTTGGAGCTAAGTAGGCAAGCAAAATCTGTGGGGCGCAGAAGTGATATAACAGTATGCAGACAGAGTCAACCTGATTAGAAGGACAATGGAAGTTGCACACAGTCGATAGAAGACCTATGCTGACAAAGGATGTCAAGAATGTATCTTCAAGGTTGGAGAAGAGTGATGTTGAAGGTCTCACCAACCAAGGGCATCATGGGATTCAACAAGTGACTAAAGCTTAGCCTTCGATATGTTGGTCCATTTAAGGTGCTAGAGTTGATTGGCGAAGGATCATGTAGACTAGAGCAATTCCCTTCATATTGATGTATGCATAACGTCTTTCATGTGTGCATGCTAAAAATGTATCAGCACGATGATGCCAACATGATCTGAATTGAAAAACCAAACTTGAAGGACAATCTCACCTATGAAGAGCAACCTTTGAAGATCCTAGAACAGCGCATGTAATGCCAAAGCAATAAGAAGGTGGCCGCCGATCAAAGTCACGTGGTCACCATCGAGACAACGAGACAATATAGGAACTCAAGTTCGAGATGTGCACAGAGTTCCCAGTCTTTTTTGGTAAGCCTATACATCAGTCGTAAATTCGAGGATGAACTTTTTTAAGAGGTTTATAATGTAGTATGGTCCAAGATAAATAGTGTCACTTTAGAACACGGTCCGTGTTAGGGTTGTCGAGTAGAGAAACCAATTTTTTAATTAAATGTAGTATTTTAATTAGTTTTAATTTTTGGATTAAGTTAAATATAATAGAGTTTGAGTTGGTTTCAACTTGGAGAAGCCCTAGAACGCTCCTATAAATAGAGGCTTAGAGTAGAAAAACCCTCACAAATTTTATTCTCCCTTAAGCCCTAGTCGCCAAAGCTCTCTCTCTCTCTCTCTCTCTCTCTCTGTTTCTTCTTTCTCCCTTTCCCTCTCCTAAATTCATGCCTAAACCCTATTAGGCGAACGGAAGGAGATCGATGATAGCATGAATCTCGAGGGAACGTGAACGAGGATCAATAGAACGTGAAGAATAACCCAATGAGATTAGGTATGTAATTGGGCGGATCCCTTAAATATGTCTTTCGTATTAAATAATTGCATGCTACATTTGATCCTAGAAAATAATTGTTTAGGGCTATAACTATGGCTTTTTTGGCACCTGGTTAGTCCTATAGATTATTTTAACATTCGGCCATAATTTCATGTTAATTTTTGTACCAAAATATAGAGTTTTAGTTCATGAAATCTCTACCTGGTGGCAGAACATGAATTGTGTTATCCCCAGACATGGCCTACGTCTATTGGGATAGGATCTCAACATCGTCGAGCACCAAAGACACATTTTGGGACATTGGACATGAACCATGTCCTCCTTAGACATTGCCCGCGTTCGCCCGTGTAACCCTAACACCACGTCTCACATAACAAGACTATGTTACGTCCAACATAGTCTATGTAGCCCTGATATAGAGTACATGTATTAGATTAAATAAATTAAATAATTGAAGGCTAAATAGAACATGGTCCACGTCGGATTCAGACATGGATCATGTCGGCCGAAGGAAAGCCCCTAATTGATACTGGTCGTGAAAATGGTCTGAGTTGGAACCCAACACGGTTCGGGTTGCCCTAACGCGTCAAATCATGTTGGTGAAACTTATTAAAGATTGGATTATGATGCCCATGTTAGAGACTAGATGCGACTTTTAAATGCGCTCCACATTAAAAAAATTATTAATATTTTACCGCCTTGATGGAACACGAACCGTGTCATAATATGACACGGCCAGCGTTGGCAAACCGTTCTGGTCTGCTTGACGAGATGATGAATAATATCGAACACAACCTGTATTCATACCTGACATGACCCTATCAACTTGATGATGTGATAGATTTACTTTATTTTATCACTAAATAAATAATGAGGTTGTCACACATTGTAATGTTTGAGAGCAACAATGTTATTAATGATGAGGACGTGTAGAACAGTTGTTACTTAGTTTATGTGTCTGGTCTTTTCTTTGCCTTGCATCATCTCGAGCATCCTCTCTCGGTCGTGGATTGTGTACCTTCACTGACCTATTGATGAGGTATCTAAAGACTCATGAGCCCTGCAAAATCATCCCAAAGTAACACTCAAAGTTACTAATGAGATAAGTTAAAGTTAATAATATAATTACTTGGACTAAATATTGCATTGATGATAAGTATATTTCATAAGATGATTGATGATGAATGATGTTGAATGAAAAAAAAGTCAAGATGATTGATGCTAAAGAAAAGCATTGCTAAGAATGATTGATTGATGAATAAAAAATGAGCGAATAAAAAATAAAATATGATAAAAATGATGAAAAATTAATGATATAAGAATAATTGATGTTTAATTATCTTTTATAATATCATCAGTTTATTTCGCATACTCAAGTTATATCTTCGTCAACCATGAAGTCAGGTAAAATATAAATGTCATAACTGTTTGGAAAAAAATATTCTATCATGTGGGAGAACATGCATTTGGAGACATTATATGGCATCTGATTTCACTAACAAGGGCCCAAAGGTCGCTGCGTGCAGCTCCAAGGACTTCATGCAATTCTCATAGTCAAGCATATCATGGTGTTTCTGTTGCCGAACGTTCAAGACACCAAGCCTGAACAATGATTTGCAAGGTAACGGTGTAGTCCTTGCACTAGGTAAGGTTTCAATTGGGAAAAAAAGAAAGTTATCTTTGGTTGGTTTTATTTTGTAACTATTATGCAGCTTAACAAATTGGTGCTGTGGCGTAGTCGGTTATCACGTCAGTCTTACACACTGAAGGTCCCCAGTTCGAACCTGGGCAGCACCACCACTGATTTACTTTTTTGTTGTTATTTTAGATTATTCTTTCTGCAAGTGAAATTTTTTTTGGTTGTGTTCTAATTTTTGTTTCTAATCAATATCATGTTGTTTTCATCAATATTAGAAAAAAAATCGTTCATCGAGAAATAAAAATTCTGAAATATCATGAACACGTGTCGATCTCTTGTCTTCGAACTTTGTGTCCGTTTTCTCGGTTGGATTCCCCCCTTCTTCCTTTTGGACCTTTCTCCGGTCAAAAAAAGCTCGCGCAAGATTAATGATCCCGTTAACTACCTAAGATACCCTCACTCCATCAATTTAATTTCCTGGATTTCACTCCATGGTGACGGTAGCTCCGCAGGGGCAAAGTAGTCATTATTAGCTGGATTCCCAACCACCTGCGCTCGTTTTCTAAGTAGTCGTCGTCGTCGTCGCCGCCGCCTGCGACGAACCCAGAGATCTCTCTCCCTCTCTTCCTCAGTTCCTTGTCCGCCGACGATGCTCCGATCGCTCCTTCTCTGCGCGCTCCTCGTCGCCTCGGCCGCCCGGGTCGGGCTCGGTCACGAGCACCACGGTGGCGAGGGCGAGTCCAGCTGCCATTCGAACCCAGACATCCGGATCTCGGCCGACTTCAGACCGGGCGTCGTCACCGTCGACGGGCACGCCGACGACTGGGCCGAGGTTGAGGGCTCCCAGTTCGGCCTCCTCCCCGCACTCGACTTCGATGAGGACAAGGCCTACTCCGGAGGCGAGATCACTGTCAAAGTATCGATCTTCCCCACCCCTACCAAATTCTCTTCTTCACGCATCCTGTTAGATTTGATGGATTTCTATATGTGATGATTCGTAGTGCGGATATGTTATTTTTCAGAAACTTTGCAGTCTTTTATTGTTTCTTCCTGATCTTTCCGCTATTTTATCGATGGATACTTGGAGTGAGGAATCTTATACTTGCTGTGAGGAAATGTTCTTTTCGCGAATGTTTCTGATAGTTTCTTTTGATGGATAATAATAAGAGTTGGGATCTTCTACTCGTGGCAAGTTCGTATATGAGCAAATTGTTATGCTGTGCGGTGGAGATTATGGCGAACTGGACATAAGAGAAGATGAATTAAAGAAAAATGTGCATAAAGATTGTTCTTTGGGGATAGTACTGGAAGCTAACCAATAAAGACTGTTCTTTGGGGCTAGTACTGGAAGCTAACCTATTTTATTCAAGAAAATTCCCCAAATATTTCGTGTTGCTTTCTCATTTCAGTTAACAATCGTATTGGAATCTACTTATCTACACATTGCTCAACCTCAGTTTTCGCTCACCAGTAATCTCCTCCCAATGGAATACGTACACCTTAATCTGGTCGTTGTGCTTCGTAACCAATAGAATCAATGAATCATTTTCAAATGCCTTAAAATATGACATTTTTCTTGTTATAAACATTAGTTGTGCTATGCTTAGGAGGAATTGTGTCATCTCCTGTGTTCTTGAAATGGTCTGGGTCTATTGTAATGAAAATACCATGAGTTCTTCTGTTTCTCCAGATTCATCATCTGATCTTGCATAAGGCTGCTGATATAACATATTTTTTGGCTTCCTATTTTTTAAATGTCCTTTTCTGTGTCCATCTCAATATGATTTGGATTTTTTATCTAGTTTGCTGTATACTGACTTTATTGGTGTTCTTGTTTATGATTTTATAGGCTGTTCATGATGGTATTAATATTTTCTTCCTGCTACAAGTTGACGGGGAGTATGCATATTCTGAAAGGTAAGATTCTTCTATTTCTAAGTGTTTCAATTGATTGTTTGGTGGTTCCTGGTGTTCAGTTGGCCTTTTCATTTTATCTGATTTTACTAGGTTTTTATCTTAACACAAGATTTACGTTTCATCTTTATGTTTTGCCTTAAAAAATTGCAGCCATGTCTTATAAATTGAAGTTGAACTATCAGGTTCTTTAGAACATTTTATTAAATATCATCATCAAATTTGTAATATTTATTTTTTTTGCAACAAATGATATTATGGGCTTTAATTCTGTGCATGGTAGAGCTTTAATTAAAGAATGGGGAGAGCTTGATGAATACGTAGAATCAATTACATGTACATGATTAACGTATATCAGTTTTAGATATCAACAATGTGAGTGGCTGACAAATTATTGACCATCCTTTCTCTTCTAAAAAATAATATAACAGGCATTCAATCTGTGAATGCATGTGTATACTTTTTGGCTATGCGCATGTTGATTTCCCTTTCTTTTTGCCACTAACTCTGAAAAAAACTCTGAATTGGCAATGCGCAATTTAGTTTTAATGGGCCATGCTTGGGTTCATATTTTATCTCCCTTTATCTTGTAAAAATATGCATCTTGTCTACTTATTCCTAATTCAATCTAAAAGCATTCTTGCCTACCAATGTTGTTGCAGATGATCAACATAATAAGGCGACTAACAGAGGCACAATTACCTGCCTTCTTGAGATACAAAATCTGCTTCTTAATTAATTGAACTCACTTTGTCTGTCTAATGTGCTATAGCTTGTCGTGCTATAACATTGTCGTCTCTTTTGTTTAACTGTTACCTAGTTATCTCTGTGATTGGGTAAACTGACCTTTTCATTTTTGTTTTCAGTGAGAGTAAAAAGTGTCCTTCTGTAGCTCTCATGTTTCAAGTGGGGGAGAATGCTTCATATCAGGATGTGAGTAATTATTTCTGTCTGCCTGCCCATCTTCTAGAACAAAATAATATTGAAAATTGATGTGCAGCTTCATACCAAATACTGAAACCCCTCAAAATGAAATATTGATTGTACATTGAAATGATTGTACAATTAGTTTGTCTGATGTTTTCTCTTTTTTACGCCTTCATTGCATCATATCATGACTTTTTTTTGTACCTGAGATGATAAATATTTATAGCCATTAATTTCTTCTTTAACTATTTCTTAATGAATGCACTCTTTTCTATCCTTTTATTAGATGGGAGGGTGTGCTGACATGCCTGGTACATGCACTGCTACAAGTTGTCGCGGCCATGAAGTTGACATTATGCATTTCTCACTTGGCACTGCTATTCCAGGACGGTTATATGGTAACAATCTTGTAGACAACAGAAATGGGAGTGATAGGTGTGAAGTTTCTCTCTTTATTTTGCACTCTTTAGAAAATGTAGGCTATGCATATCAGTTATATAGATGCTATTGTGGCAGATTTGGGCACTTGGTTGATCTTTACGCATGGAATCCACACTGCCGAAACCTTGATGGATTAGGTCCTTCTGGTAAATTATATGCTTTATTGTGCTTCCAAGTTGATGCAATTTTTTGTTGTGAATATATTCAAGTTCTGACTTGAGAGCAAGAAAGCTTTGACCAATTGTCTTCATTCCATTGGCCCAATTGAACTCAGAGCAAACCCTGTTTAGAATTCGGTGTATGTTATGAATGTTTCGCTTTGAATGGAGCCTAAGCCTGTGTTGGATTTCTGCTAATGAATAACCTGTCATTTTGATTGTTTCTGCATCTTAATTTTGCATGGCTAATTATGTATGCTTTGGAGAAGGCATATGTTGTATGCTTGTAGACAACTTGAATTGCTGTCTTCTCTGTATCTTCGTTTTATATCTGCCTTTCCTCTCTTTACCTATCTGAAGGCAAGTAATGTTGGCTCTATTATGCATTGTCCTCTTTCTTGGTTTTTAAGCTACTTCCGGCAACATGATTTATTACTTGGCATAATCAAACTTGACTGTGGAATGCTTCCCTTGGTTCAATTTTCCAAGTTTCTTCTGGCTCTTGACAAATTAGCGATTCTCTTTTGCTTAACTATTGTTTCCAATATTAAATCTCATGTGTTCGTTTTAATACATAGCTTATCATTTTCCTCGTCAAAATATTTGCCCCGTCACTAGAGGTTTCTAACTGATGCATTCTCAGGTAACTTTTCAAATGCTCAAAATGATTGGCGTGGAGCTTGGTGGCACAATGCTCTGAATGTGCATTCAGGTTGCTCATCTTATCTGGGTTCAAGAAATCAAAATATATCCATGCACTTTCATGTTTTCCGAAGTTGTATTTTCTTCAATATGTGGTTTATGAATCAAATGATTTGGGGCTGTTCTCCCACTTAACACTCGTTTTCATATGTCTGATCCCATAACTTACCAATGCAAAATTCCCCTAATACGAATTCTGATCATGAACATGCTATTGACCTTTAACGTGTTTGATTACTTTTAAAAGAACTTCCTATTTTCCTTCAGGTTTTGTGGAGGAAGATAGTCCATATGGAAGCAATGGTCAGAAAGGGACCTATTTCTTTGAATTCTCCAGGCCCTTAAGGACAATGGATCGCTTTCAACAAGTATGCAAGAATACTTTTAGTTCTTCGAGATTTTGGTAGTAAATCTGATATTAAATTCATGGATCTTGCATTGCAGGATGTTCAATTTACTATAGGTCAGGCTAGTAAGGTTGCAGTTGCATTCTGGTATCCTGTTGATGGAAACCCATGGAGCAAATCCCAGCATTATTCAGCTAGCTGTAATTGGCTGACTTTGGATGTTGTCTCTGGTTCTGGAGTGTCTTTATCCCACATGTCATCATCTGGTTCGTGGGATGCTGCGACTGCCTTCGCACTGCTTCTCTCAATTATCTCTTTCTGCCTTGCAGTGTTCATCGGCTACTGGGTTTCCAAAACCAAATCTGTACCTTTCCAGCCAATAAATCGTTTTTAGTGAGCTAGTACTACAAGTATTTTGGACCACACCACTAGATTCAGAGGTTCATCTCCTTATGCTAGATAACCTCTTGACGCAAGACATTCTTTAATTCCATTTTTCTGTCTATATCTCTCCTTTTCCCAAGTTTCCAGTGTGAGCTTTAACTTACATAGTTCCACATGCTGTGCAATGATGTACAAAAACTTATTATATTCGAGCTTGTCACTTGTGGTTAGATTGAAGTAATTATGTTGCCATTTGGTTTAATTTCAGCTCTATGTTAAACTTTATGGTTTTTCCCATATTCCGTGAAATAATGTATCATGTTTTCAATTAAAGGTAGCTTCTTAGAATAGAAACACGAGACATCTGATCAGAACTTGGTCATTTTGTTGGTTCCTGCGTATGTTTCTTTTACATTCTCAAAGGAGCTAGATGATACATGCCTTTACATTTTCCCTTCTCTTCTCTTTTCTCTCTTCTTTTTATAATTTAAATCTCTCTTTTTTTTTCTTCCTTATCTTTATCATTTTTCTTATTTCCTTTTCCTTATAGTTTTTCTCTTGTTATATTAGCTCTCTTCATTTTTTCCACTTATCCTTTTTGTGAGCTAACAATTTTTAGGAAAAAGATTACTGCTTGATCATTTCTACTAATTTAAAGCCCCTAATCGGATTCCCATTATTTTATGCACAAAGATTCATTTTTAAATTTATAAACTCTCTTAAAAGCTTAAAATTTTGAAAGTATTGATAATTCATTTAATTTAACACAGTTATCTACTTCCACTCTATTGTTGGTTTTTCTTCATTTTTTTTCTCATCTTCTCTCCTATCTTTCTGTTTCATGTGTTTATGATATTCCTCCTTTATCTCTTTATAGTCTTTTTAATTATTGGTTCAAATGATCAAAAAAGTTTGAGCTCCATATTAGGAGGCCACGATTAAATTTTTAATAGCACTTAGAAAATAGATAAATATTTAATATTCTCAACTTTGACTAGGTTAATTAGGACTCTCTCTCAAGAGCACACTTCATCACCTGGCAAAATGTTCCTCTCGGGACACTATGAATTTATATTTTTTTTTACTTTACTTTTAATCAATCGACTGATCAACATAATGAACATATGTCATTACGGTAGTTAATACCAACACTATATTAAGGATTTATGTAATGTGCAAGTCATCTCATCATGAATGTCATCACACTATTGTTGCGTCATCATAATATATTTGGACATATTTACCTGCAGGATCAAAATCAAGAGAGACAATTTTTCCATAAGCGATGGAGCTCAATATGTAAAGGATAAAAAAATCACATGTGAAAATATGATTAAGGAGAAAATCAATAATTCCAATTTACTATACATTCTTGTCTCCTCGTTGATTTACTTCCTTTCTTAACATAACTTAATGCCTTTTTAGGTTCAGTATAATCATTTCTTTGCTTTTCATTATCATTGGTTCATCAATGACAAAAACATCAATTGCATCTCTCATCATAATGCTCATAATTTCATAGGTTCAATATTGTTCAAGCCCAGTTAAGACTTTAATTTGGACCACTTTCTTCTTTTATATCTATCTTGTCCTGGTTTGTTTAAACATTACAATCACTAATGAACACTTATTGATCATTGAAGTCGTTGGCGTTGATCTCAGTGCAATCAAGGCTAGCTAGGCCTTGGGAATATTATCTGACCTAATCAATCTTCATAAATAATGAATGGTCCCCGAAGGAACACTCAATTTTAAAAGGAACTAACAATCATCCCCGAAAGAACGAAACAATCGTTGGGAGCCAATATAATCCTTCATGAAAAATTCAATCACATGCAATGTTCATTGTAAACCTAATTAAACTTTAGACATTTTTCCCTTTTTAGATTATGACTCATACAATCATTACTAAATCATGCAGTAGGATAACTAAAATGGAGCATAATCAAGGGGGTTCAGATTTATCAACCATCGGGAACATGACCCATGATGAAAGTGGACATGGTCCATTTTATGGGTGTTCTTCGTGCATGATCAACCTTCGACGGTACATGACATGCATAGAAATTGAGCAAGATCCATTTTTCATGTGGTTTAATTATACGATCATTATCCAATAGGACATGGTCCATGTCGGAAATCGGGCACGACCAGTGTCATACCACTTTCACTTCAATCTCGACGCGATCGGTTCAAGGTGACCCAGTCCTTGATTTGTTATTTGTTCTTGGTTTATATAAGAATCACTCAAGCGACTTGGTTCGCATTGATGTGATGTGACCCATTTCTAAGGTTAGGGTTTAGTGTGTGTTGTGTGTGCCCCGAGGAACACAATTTGTGTTCGGAATCATAAGGCTCATTTTCCACAGATGATGCAATTGATAAAGTGATTATTTCTTGCTTCGTCGTCATTAACATGACCTATGTCAGAAAATAACACGACCCGTGTCCTATTTAGGGTTTTCAATGTTGTCTTTGGTCCGAGGAACATGACCCACATCATGGGGTGACGTGACCCATTTTCTCTCCACTCCAATGCAACATGCCCCGCGTGCTGAGAGACACAGTCATTCCCGTAACATCGAAAGTGGACCATGTTGTGAAGGGAGCGTCCATGTTCTGTTCCTAGATTGTCCGTCCGAAGTTGATTAGTAAATCACGAAATTAATAATTTGTCACAACAATTATAATTTTGATGCAGCTGCTATTAATCTTCATAAAATTCCCTTTATTCTATCATACGCATATGAAAAACGCTAGAGTTGATCCTCCTAACATCATACTTTGATTTGTAGCTAAATCCTCTTCTTCTTTCTTGCCCTAGCTTTCCCTTGCTCCTCCTCTAGGATGAACCTTTTTCTAGGCCTCTTCTCCTCCATGATGATCTGACACCATGAGGATAGAATGAGAGAGAAAAATTATGAGAAAAGAGGGGGGTGGATCCTATTTATAGTGGAGAAATCTCTTTAGATAGAGTTTGATTGTGATTAGAATTATTTATGGCTAATTTGTATTGTGGTTAGAAGTCCCTTAGAAACTAGTTTGTATAGACTAGTAATGTTAAGTGGATTAGAAAAATATTAGGATGACAAATTTGACTTTGACTCATATGTATCCTTTTCTTAATCCTAATCACCATAATATATTTTTCTATTTTTCTTTTTATCCTTTTATTAAAAATTGAGGTGTTACAATATAACATCCTAAAAAAGAAATTCGTCTTGAATTTAGGCATGATATTTAAGCTCATCAAATAGTTCATATTTGTCTTCTATCTTCAAATATGATTCATCAATATTAAGATAGTCCCATAATTTCTAAATCGTGCCATCACTTTTTCATGATATGACCTGGTCTTACAACCTTCATCCTATATGCACCATCTTTATATCCTAATTAATCACATAAAAACATTGCCTAACTACTCATTCAAACAATCACGACAAATTATAATACTCTTGTCCAATCCTCCTTAAGAATTGTGTTATACTATCCAATCAATACTTTGTCCAAATAATCTTCTTAAGCATTAGGTTATACTATTCAATAGGAAACATCGTATCACTTTTAATCATAATTAAACCACAATATGTTCATTGAACAATCAATCCTAGTTCAAATATTTAAATTAATCAAAATTTCCTCTTCTTTTCCTTTTGATAACTTCTTTCGGACTTATCCTATACTCTTCTTGATGACACAATGACTTTTTTATGATACTTGCACATGAACTCTATTTTTTTATAGACAACTAAGAAGTGTCTCCTATTAGTCTTTGTTACCTTCTATAAAGCCCTTAGAAACATACTTCATCACTTGATAGAATGCCCTCTGGAGACGCTACAAACTTACATCTTTGATTTTACTTTTGACCAATTGACTTATTAACATAATGAATATGCCATTGGGGAAGCTAATACCTAAATTATAATCAGTACATATGCCATGTGCAAGTCATCTCATCACAACACTATATTTACCTGCAGGATCAAAAGCAGGGGAGACAATTCTCCCATAAGTGATGAAGTGCAATATGTAAAGGCTAATAATTCAATAGAAAAAATCATATGTGAAGACATGATAAAAGAGAACAATGGAGCTAAGTCTCTCACAAGATTACAATCCCCGCTCCGACTTCTCGACCTTGAGACTGTTGGAGATGCACTAGCACCTTCTTTTTAATAGGTTACACCACATCGACTTTTCTCCGCTTCAAGAGGTAACGCATCTCTTCCAAAAAAGCTCATAATCTCACATTTTTCTTTGGTCAAGAAGCTATGTGTGAATCTCTTTAACAATGGAGCTAAGTCTCTCACAAGAATACAATCAATATGCTCTCTTACAATCTCTCTTTTACAATTTCACACTCAAGAATATGAGAGAAAAGGAAAGATTCAACAATTTGGGCTCCAAAAACTTTAAGACTTTGATCTCCCTTTAATGCTTAATATATTTTTTTGAAACTTCACTTATTTTTTTACCTCCAAATACTCTCTTATAGTCTCTTATTTTCAATATAGTCGTTGCACATTTTTTTCTTTTGATTTGACATAAGAAAACTAATTGTTGGAACTTTCCAGCTCGCCACCAGTCGACTGCTCCATCTAACGATCGACCATTCTGCCAAAATATAGCCGTTGAAGTTGCACCGGTAGACCGCTACTCTGAACCGGTCGGCCGTGTCTCTTGAATTAGTTTGATAGATATGCACTATTTTGACCATAATTCTCTGCACCGATATCCGATTGATATGATTCTTGATTGTTTAGAAAGATGAGAAAGTTATCTACATTTCATCTATTAATTGCTCAATCTCAATAAGATGATAATAAGGTCAAATATTAATATAAAGTTTAGTGCATATAATTTTACCTTAAACTTACAGACCTTCACTATTTTGTATATAACTTTTTGTATAAATATCAAAATTAGACATTCTTGAATGTAAAGAAAGATAACATAATTAACTTCAATTAATATATTTATGTCTCAATCTAGATATAAAGGTAACATAGACAAATATTAACTTGAACTTTAATGCATATAATTTGTCTTTGAAACTTTCACACACTTGTCGCGTTCTAACATGTGCACATATCTTTTTCAATATTTTCATAAAGTTTCCATCATAAAAAAATATAAGTATGACATCAAATCATATTTTCGATAATCTCTCTCTTTTTGATGATGACAAATCTTTAATATGAAAAGTGGTAAGAAAATAGATAAACTTTAATATTTGACATGCCAATGATCTCCTCTTAACTCTGTGATTCCTCCTATATGTCAAATGCACATGCTAAGTACAATATAATAGTTCTTTTCATATTTTAGCACACACTTCTCTAGATAGAGTTTTTTTTCATATTTTAGCACATACTTTTCTCTCCCCCTTTGTCACGTCAAAAAAATAATATATAGTTAAAACAACAAAGAGTTACTCATGCATATCAAGTTGGAAATAATCTTCATGCTTTGCATATACAAGAATTTTCAAAAAACATGCAAGTAAACAAAGTCATTTTTCAATAATGTTTATTTTCTTTACATATATCAATTGTTGGAACAAAAATAATATATCAATTGGTGGATTAAAAGTAGTGTCACAAAAATAATATTATCAACTTGAAAGGATTCAGAATAACGAGAAAAGAGATGAATTCTTATCACATCATGCTCTCCTTATAATTTAAATATTCACACTAAGCTCAATTGTAAGATTCATTTCATATGGAGTTATACACTCTTAAGTGCATATCATGAAGATTTTCTTATAGAAATAACTTTTTTTTTCACATGGCTCACTATATATGGATTCTACTACGAGATCAATTTAATTATTTCTTTACTTTTTTTATAAGCATATAATAACTTAAGAATCATATTTCTCTATTTTTTCCTCTTTTTGCCACATCAAATAAAAATTTGAATTAAACATATTAAAAATTGCTTAATTTATGTAAGATTTTCAACTTATGAAAGATAAATAATTCAAATACATAAGTCATAAGAAGTTACAATATAAAACTTAATGATATATGAATATGCATAAAACTTATTAACTTTTGTCCTTTTAAGTTCATATCATTTATTTTCGTATCTCTCCACAAGTTTTCCTCCTTTTATTTTGCTCTCCACAACTCATGCATGATTCTTGAGGATTGAATATAAGTGCTTAACACTCATGGGCAAAACATAAAACTCAAAGAATTTCATATAATCAAGTTTTTGCATAAAGCCTTGCGACAATAATGTTATAATATTTTAATATTAAATTTAAATATTTTATTGCAAGATATGTAAGAAATTTTGACTATGATAATAATATGCCAAACAACAAGTCAAGTAGTTTATATGTCAAGTAAACAATTATAATTCATAACAAAAATGTCTCTTCCTAACTGCATGCATAAGTGTAAGATATGACAATCATCATAATCATTATACATTGACTTCCAATTTACACCAATATGATTGAAAATATGCAAATAAAGTTTATCAAGGATCATAAGGTGCATGCACACTCAATTTTCTTATAAAGTAACATGTTAAAAACATATCGATTCATACGCTCAAGGCTCATACAAATAATAGTGCAAAAATTCATAAACAAAGTATACTCATGTGTTTATCATGATGTTCAAAAGTATGCTTAACAAATATCTTATAATGAGAAATATTTTTAAAATTTTTTTATTCCTAACATCATGTGAGCATAAACACTATATTGAAATTTAAAATGAATGGTCAAAATATAGTTTAAATTTATAAACAAATTACTCATAGAGTCATAAATATAATCGTATTAAGATGACAATCAAATAAGATCATAATACCAAGGTATTAGCCTAAAATATTGATCAAATATACTTATCGGATCACTTAGCATAATCAAATGTCATCATATAAATTTGCATAAGTAAATCATGTAAGAATTGTAAGAGCTAGATTTTTATTTATCCAATAATTTTATTCAACTAACAATGCATAATGATTTTCAAATAATCATTAATCGACAAAATGGTCTTTTCTTTTTCAAATAGTTTGTGATTCAAGAAATATATGATTAAACTCATTAAGTATGCATCTAATTAAGTTTTAATAATAGCTTAACATGTATGATCATGCCACAAATAATTACAAAATTAATCAAGTTCGTATTCCTTTGCATTTTCATAAAGATACTCTCACATTCATATGCATAATATAAATAGAAAGGGCGATAGTAGAATTATACATTTTTTCATGACAAGTGATGCAAGTGAATGATCATGTATCTAACTATCAATGTATCCCATTACAAATGAAAGAAAGTTAAAGTATAATTTTCTATTTAAAAAATTCTTTCAAGCATATTTAATACTTTTGCATGATAGACTTTTTCAAAAGAAGCAAGCAACATGCAAAAAGTTCTCAATTAGCGATTCAACAATATGGAGAAAAACAATCATATATGTGCATAAATATATGGACTTTCAATAAATTAACACAAAGAAGTTTCAATTATTCATTTGTCTATCATTTCTATTTTAATTTAAACCTCCCTTTTTTTTGTTCATCCATAAGTGCTAATTTTTCTTTCTTCTTTATGACATGAGGTCTTCAAATTTCTATCTAAGATTATCATGTCAAAAGATTTAGGAGATGATATAAGAATGTAAATAACCTCCTAAGCAAAAGGACAATCTCCCTCTAAATTTGTGCATTTCATATGAAAGAAATTTTAGTTTCTTCCTTACTTATTTGAGAGAATAGTGATCCAAACTGATAATCTTATCATATATCATAACATATGACCATTAGTATGAATATATATATATATATATATTATATATATGTATAATTTTAATAAATTCTCAATATCAATACGCATATTAACTCCCCTTAAAAAAATATTCATAGAGACGACATATCAAGATAAGAGCAAATTCCTTATATGAAACTTTATATATCTTATCGTAATTTCCAATTTCATATATATATTGGCATTTAGTAGATATTCAATATTTAGTCTTTCAACTACCAAAACAAAAATGCCACTTGCATTTTAAGAATAAAGCATATAGTCTACAACAAGTGCCATACACAAATGTATATATGAGAATTCAAGCATTTAGTCAAGGAAGCTCTTTTTAGAAATCAAAAGAATATATTGTTCATTAAAAAAATTCTTTCATTTGCATATTCAAACCTTGAATTTGTTCTAGGCACAAATAAAGTTATTCAATAGACATTTCAAATTTTGTGTCATAAAATATATGATTCAATATAAAGTGATCATTAATTAAATCATCAATGAAATCGAATTTAGACACTACTAATATAATGTTAAGATGATAACTTACGGATTGAGATAAATGTACTCATACAACACAAATATTGTTAAGTATCATCATAAATATATCTAAAATAATTAAATGCCACATATACAATCTTATGTATAAAATAGGCATAAAAAAGAATACAACAAGCATAGGTGACGATGTGTCCACATATAAATCCAATGATATATAAATATAATTTTTATTGCAAATAATATTTGAATAGTCAAGTCACTCATGAGTTGAAATAATTTGCAAACAAAAATCAAAAGATACCTTATGTGACATTGTTCAATGTTACATATGTATAATAATTCTTTACTTGTAACTTGGGAGCATCATGATCCTCTCCTTTCATGCTCCAAGTATTTTTTTCTTCATAATATGAAAGCATACCTACAATAATATCATTTATTCTTTAGTACCCAAACTTGTTTGGGTCCAACAAAATTAGTTTTGGTTCTTTTTGGAACCCACATCATTTTCATGTTTTCATTAATAAATTTTCTAATATTGCACTCAAACACATAATGGTCATGAGCACTAAAATAATGACAAGTCATAGATGGTTTTAAGAAATGATTATGACCATGCTTTAATTTCAAGGTATCATGATGAGAGACATTTAATTTAAAGGAATACTTATAAGCATATATATTTTTTCTAAAATAATAATGAGAGGGTTGAAAAGACTATTACAAATCATTTTTCTTTTTAAAAATTACTTTTGCGGATTTTGATTGTGTTCTAACTTGTGCAAATTTTTCTTTATGTAAGAAGATTTTTTCACACTAGCATTGAATTTCAAAGAATTATCACTACTAAGTTGATTATCCAAAGATTTTCTAATGAAAATATTTTCGTTTACAAATCTTCATTCAACTTAATCAACTTTGAATTTTCAATTTTTAAACATTCATAAGAAGAATGAATATGATTAAGAGAATCAATTTTCTTTCTCAAATTTTCATTCTCTTATAGGCGTGTGTTTTTTCTTTCTTTAATAGTTCAAAATCATTTTTCATTGTATAAAACTCATCAATCAATATTTCATTTTTTTTCTAAGAGAAATATAGTTTTAAAATAGAGAAGAAAATTCTTTATGCACATCAAAATTGAGATCACTAGCATCATCACTATTTTCACCAGAAGAAGAGTTTGAGACTATCACATTATAGTATTAGTCTTATCTTCACTCTCGGATGTAGTAGATGTAGAATTATCATTTTTATCTGATGTAGTATTAGTCTTATCTTCACTCTCTTCATATCTAGATAACAACTTTAGCCAAATTTCATTAGAGGTGAAATATTTAGAAATAAGGTTTAGACGTTCTATATTTAAAGCACAATATAATTCGAGATTTAAAATCAAGTTTGAAAAGTGAAATTTGAAAATCATTGTATTAAAAAAAGGAAAGATCAATAGAAACCATTTAAAATTTTATTTGATTTTTCAAATCCATTTTCTACAATTTCCACTTATCAAAGTCAAGCGAACGTAAATATGTTTGCATTCGAATTTTTCAATGAGAAAAAAATTGAATTATTAAAACTCGATGGGTCAAAAATGAATTGACCTTCATTAAAAATTTGTGTCATGCTCTAAGATGGTTATATCTTTAAAACAAGAGCAATCAAGCTCTGACACCAATTGTATGATCACTTGATATCAAGAGAGGAGGGATGAATAAAACTTCAAACCAATTTTACAAAATAATTTTCGCTCAAAATTGATTTATTACAAAACTCAAATCCAGACGGTATCAATAAAGAATAAGTGCAATAGTGATATAAATGAGAATGCAGGATAATAAGTAAAGCAAACAAGAGATAAATGCAAACTCGACAAAGAAATTATTTCGGCCTCAACTTGGTCAACATCTCCGCTCCGAATTCTCGACCTCGAGATCGTCAAAGATCCACTAACATCTTATTTTAAATAAGGAAGGAAACATTTTCACCACACTGTCTTTTCTCCATTAAGAGATAAGACACACCTTTCTTCCAAGTAAGCTCAAAATCTTACACTTTTTTCGCTCAAGAGGCTATGTGTGAACTTCTCTAAAAATAGAGTTGTCTCTCACTAAAATACAATCAATAGACACTCTTACAATCTCTCTTTTATAATTTCACATTCAAGAATAGAAGAGAAAAGAGAAGATTCAATAATTTGGGCTCCAAAAACTTCAAGACTTTGATCTCCTTTTAATGCCTAATACTTTCCCTTGAAGCTTCAATTGTTTTTGACCTCCAAATGCTCTCTTATAGTCCCTTATCTTCAATATAGCCGCTGCACACTTTTTTCCTTTGATTTGACACAAGAAAATTAGTTGTTGAAATTTTCAGCTCGCCACCGATCGATCGCTCCATCTATCAGTCGACCATTCTGCCAAAATATAGCCGTTGGAGTTGCACCGGTCGATTATTTCTCCTGAATCAGTTTGACAGACCTTCACACTGATATCTGATTGATATGATTCTTAGTTCTTTAGAAAGCATAGAAAGTTATCTACATTTGATCTATTAATTTATCAATCTAAATCAGATGGGAAGAATGCCAAATATTGATGTAAAGTTCAATGTATATAATTTTACCTTAAACTTATACATCTTCACTATTTTGTATATAACTTTTTGTATAGATATTAAAATGAGACGATTCTTGAATGTAAATGAAGATAACAAAACTAGCTCCAATTAACATATTCATGTCTCCATCTAGATCTAAAGGTAACATAGACAAATATTAACTTGAATTTTAATGCATATAATTTGTCTTTGAAACTTTCACACATTCGTCATGTTCTAACATGTTCACATATCTTCCGATGTTTTCATAAGATTTTTATCATAAAAAATATATAAGTATGACATCAAGTCATATTTTCAGCAACTATAACTTAATGCCTTTTTAAGTTCAATATAATTATTTAGTTTCTTTTTCATTATCATTGGTCCACCAATGACAAGAACATCAATTGCATCACTCATCATGATGCTCATAACCTCATAAGTTCAATATTTCAAGCCCATCTAACACTTTACTTTGGACATTTTCTGCTTTTATGCTTATCTTTTCTTGCGTTGTTTAAACATTTTAATTTTTAATGAGCATTTACCAATTATGAAGGTCGTTGGCTTTGATCTCGACACAATCAAAAGTAGATAGGTCTTAGGGGTCTCTATCTGGCCCAATCAATCTTCATAAATAATGATCCACGAATAAACTCTTGATTCTCGAAAAAATCTTTATTTCTGAAAGGAACCGACAATCGTCCCTGAAGGAACAGAACAATCATCAGGAGCCAACATAATCATTCTTGGCAAATTCAATCATATGCAATGTTCATTTCAAACCTAATTAAACTTTGGTCATAATCCCCTTTGTAGGTTATAACTCATAGAATAATCACTAAATCATTCAATAGGATAATTACGATGGAACATAATTAAGGGGGTTTAGATTTATCAATCATCGGGAACACGACCCGTGTTAAAACTGGACATGATCCATTTTTTTGGTGTTCTTCATGCATGATCAACCTTTGATAGGACACGATCCACATTGGAGTCGGGCATGGTCCATTTTCCATGCGCTTTAATTACGATCATTATTCGATAAGATGCAACCCATGTCAGAATCAAGCACGATTCGCGTTATACCACTTTCGCTTCAATCTCGATACGACCGGTTCAGGGTGATTCGTCTATAGTTTGTTACTTGTTCTTGGTTTATGTCATAATCGATCGGGTGACACGATCAACGTCGGGGTAATGCGACCCGTTTCTAAGATTAGGGTTTCGATCTGAGGAACACAACCCACATCATGGGGCGACATGACCTATTTTCTCTCTACTCCATTGCAACTCTACGAAACACGATCCGCGTGCTGAGAGACGCAATTGTTCCCCTAACATCGAACATGGACTATGTCGTGAGGGACACAGTTTGTGTTCGGTTCCTAGATTGCCCATTCGAAGTTGATTAGAAAATCATATAATTAATAGTTCATCACAACAATTACAATCTTGATGTAAGGATCCTAATCTACTGTTAATCTTCATAAAAGTCTCTTTATTCTATCATAAACATATAAAAATCCTAGAGTTGATTCTCCTAATTACATACCTTGATTTGTAGTCAAAATCTCTTCTTCTTATTCTTCCTTACCCTAGCTTCCCCTTGCTCCTCCTTTAGGATTAACATTCTCTATTTCATATCTATATGATCTTCCTCATTTTATCTCTTTATAGGCACTTTTGATGATGTAAATGATTCATTAGCAATATTTGATTCTTCAATGATAAAAAGTTTGAGCTCGATAAGAGGAGGTCACATGATCAAGGTTTAATAGCGCTTGGGAAATGGTAAACATTCAATTTTCTCAACTTTGACTAAGTTAGTTATAACTCATCAGTTTCTAACAAAGCTTACTCTAAAAATATCAATAGTTCAAGAATATGCATCACATGTTTGAGGGATAAACTATAATTTTCCAACTTTACCCTTAATATTTTTTTAGTCCCTCCCTCTATGTTTCATATCTATATGATCTTCCTCATTTATCTCTTTATATGCATCCTTTAATGATGTAAATGATTCATTAACGATAATTGATTACTTCATTGATAAAAAAAGTTTGAGCTTCATAATAGGAGGCCACATGATCAAATTTTAACAGCTCTTGGGAAATGAATAAATATTTAATTTTCTCAACTTTGCTAAGTTAGTTATGACTCATTAGTTTTTACTAGGAGTTTACTCCAAAAATATCATCACATATCTAAAGGGTAAATTATAATTTCACAAAACTTTACCCTTTATATTTTTTAGTCCCTCCCTTTCTGTTCATATCTATATGATCTTCCTTATTTATATTTTTATAGGCATATTTTAATGATGTAAATGATTTATTAGAGTTGATTGCTTCAATGATAAAAAAGTTTAAGCTTGATAAGAGTAGGCCACATGATCAAATTTTAATAGCACTTGGGAAAGGGATAAACATTTGATTTTCTCAACTTTGACTAAATTGGTTATAACTCATTAGTTTCTAATAGGCTTACTCCAAAAATGTCACTAATTCAATAATATGCATCACATGCTTGAGGGGTAAATAACAATTTTCCAACTTTACCCTTAATATTTTTAGACTCCTCAAACTTTAATTTTAGTCATTATAAGTTTATAATCCGTATGACTGACTGCAAATAAATTATTGCTTACTCATTAATCTTGTCTTTGTTTTGAGATAGAGGAGGCAACCATCCGTCCACCTTACCATCCCATCCTTAGCTAATTTCTCCTTTGGTATCAAAGCAACACTGATCTGACGCAAATGCCTCTTTTTGTATGTTTTTTTAATTTTTAAATGACGTGACTTTATTTTAATTGATTTCTAATGACATGGATCAACATAAATATGTCATAAGCCATCATAATAATTAAAAATGATAATGCCTAAAGTTTGAGAACTCTAGATGCGTCAAATAACTAGACCGCCAAAGATGATATTAGGGGTAAATTTACTCCATATTCATCTCTACCTTTGGAATATTGTATCTGTCACCGTTTGTCTCCTTTGTCTATTTATCTCTTTTAGGAAAGTGGGTCATCCTTCCACCACATCTTTTTCCCCCTTTTGTGACTTCCCCTTTCTTCCTCTCTTAACAACCCAATAGGGAAATAAACAATTTATTTGTTTTTCTTACTTTTATGAAAACACATAAAATTTGAATTGAACCTATCTATTATGAACATAATAGCAAGACAGAGGGAGCAACTTTTTTTTTGGTAGTGAAAAGAGGCCAAGGCCTAGTGGTACAACAAAATAAAACTAAAAACTAAAGGTGGGTACATGCGTCCCAATGATATCTCCAAAAAGGAAGGGCCCGAGGGAAGCAAGAGGGAATTAAATTCTACGAGGGCCTTGTCCTGCATGGGATGTTCTCTTAGCTAGACAGTATGCACAAGAGTTTTGCTCTCTCGGAATGTGATTGATGGTGACCGACCAGTTGCGTTCTAGTTTGCTTTGTAAGTTTGTGATGAGGCGAGACAGTTCATGGTTGATGTTTGGCGCCTGCTTTGTGATGGTGTTCACTGCTTCTATGGAGTCTGATTCGACAATAACCTGCCAAAGATTCCTTTCCCATGAAAGGTCTAACCCAACAAGGATGCTTATAAGTTCTACTTCGAACGGTGAGCTTGCTGAGATCTTTCCATTGAGTCCCTCGATCCAATTGCCTTTGTGGTCTCTTAGTATGACCCCTATGCCAGCGTTGGAGCAGCCATCGTGTCGGTTGTATGAGCCATCAACATTGCACTTTGTCCAGCCTACAGGTGGAGGTTTCCATATTTTGTGATTAACATCTGATGTGCTGTGGTGCACCTTGTTTTTCCAATAGGCGACTCTTGCAAAGTCAGTGGCTATGTTGAGTATTATAGTTAGAGGATTTGGAGGCCTTGTGAATCTAAGATCAAATATGGAGTTGTTTCTCCATTTCCAGAGAAGCCAACAACAAGTTCCAAAGACAAGGAGCCAAGGTAAGGTGTCTACTGGTTGCTTGCTACCCTGAAGGTTGAAGATCAGTCAATCTCTAGCTGTGGAATGAAAGAACCTCCTCTGAAGGTAGGAGGGGACCAAATGTTTCCATATGGCTTTGGACTGAGGACAGTCCCTTAGTGCATGGAGGGTTGTTTCGTTTGAGAGGCTACAGTTTGGATAGTTGCTCGAAGGTGCCATCTGCCTTCGTGCTCTTTGGTCATTTGTGAGTAGCCGTTCATGCATGATGAGCCATAAGAAGTTCTTTATTCGTTGAGGTCCTGCCCACTTCCACAATATCGACCATAACACGTTGCGAGGTGCCCATTCATGTTCTGTGATGGCTTGATATGCAGACTTGACGCTGAAAACTCCAGATGCTTCAAGCGGCCAAAAAGGTTTATCTTCTTCTTGATGATTGAGGTGTGGTGGTTGAGCTGCTAATCGTAGAAGGTCTTGGTTTCCAAGATTATCTTGTAGGGCTGCCCAATTCCAACATTCGTTCTCTTGTACCATTGCAATAACAGTGACTGATAACTCCATATTGCCAAGGGGTTGGAGTGCTCGGTTGATGAGAGGTTCACTTCGTGGAATCCAAGCATCAGTCCAGAAGTGAATTGAGTTTCCATTTCCTAGGTTCCAATGGATATATTGCCTAAAATTGCTCCATGCTTTCTACAGCCCCTTCCAAAACTAAGAGTTGCCATGTGCACAACTTAGAGATCCTCCTGGTTTTAGCCGAAGATGGTATTTGCCTCGAAGAACTTGAGCCCATAATGCATTCGAGTTGGAAACTAGGTTCCACCCAAACTTTGGTAGTAGGCACATGTTGAAATTTTCAAGCCGGAGGAGTCCCAGGTCGCCTCTGTCTAACGGTTGGGTTAAGGTTTGCCATGGAAGGAGGTGGACCTTACGAATGTCTAGAGCTTGGCCCCATATGAAGGAGCGGCACAATCGCTCGATCTCTTGCCCTATGCCTTTGGGAATTGACATGGTGTGCATCATGTATGTGGGAATATCAAATTTGTTAACAAGAAAAACCTAGGTAAAGAAGGATAGACGAGAGAGAGAAGAATAATATGTAATTGGAAAGTATATATATATTGTAATTACAAATATTGTTAGTTTAAAATATTTTATTAGTTAGAATTATATCTAATTTATTTTTTTAATCTTAGGGTGATTTTTAGTTATTTTATATTTTTTATTAGGGTCAAACTCTATCTGTAAAGCTCTATATAAAAGTTCTTATGATAATGAATAAAATTAGATTTTGAATATTTTTTTAAAATTGAATTTCATGTTCGGTTATCGTGTGGATTCATGATGCCTTAGGTGAATTTCGAAGAATTCTAGTGGATTCAAGAGTTTTCATAATAATTATTTTTCTTATCAAATTGAACCAGACAACTTGTAGATCGACATCAGATGAATTCTAATGTTCTTGTTAGATTTTGAAATTCTTTATTCGTCATTCGTCATTCGCCTCACATCATCGTCATCATCACTTGCTTACGCCCATCTTTCGCAATCCTACTGCGTCAAGTGGTATCAGAGCAAGTTGATCAAACCTATAGTCAACTTAGATTTAGATCATGAAAAAATAAAAAATAAGATGTTCAACCCCGTTTTGCATCATATTCGGCAAATCGTTAGCCGCAGACAATTTTTTTTTTTGAAGAAGGAGACACCAAATATTGTTGGATTAAAATGTTTTATTAGTTATGATTACTATTATTTAATTTTTTTGTTATCTTAGAGGATTTGTTAGTTATTTTATATCTTTTTTTATTAGGATCAAGCTCTATTGTAAAATTTTATATAAAAGTTCTTTGATATCAATAAAAGAGGTTAATAGGGATGCACAACAATTTGCTATGCACACAGTGCGGTGAATGATCTGGATTATTGATTTAAAAATCAATGACCCAAATACTATCTAATTAAAATTTTGGATCATTAATTAAATAGGATGATTTAAAAATTAATGACCCAGAGCATACACCGCACTTGGTGCATAACAAATTACTATGCACCTATATTTTTTTCTTAATAAAATTAGACTTTAAATAATTTTTCAAACTGAACTTCATGTTCTTTGATCGTCTAGATTCAAGATACCTTCAAATTTCGAAGAAGTCTACTAAATTAAGAGTGACTTTGGTGAATTCAGAAGTAATTATTTTTTATCAAATTGAAGCAAAATAATTTGCAAATCGACATTGTTGGTTGATTTCAAATGTTCTTAATGGATTTCAAAATTGTCTATTCATTATTCGTCTCGCTTACGCTCATCTTTCGCAGTCCCGCTGTGTTAAGATGTAGAAAATTAATATAAAAATATTACTCTCACTAAGTTTTTTAACTGGTTAAATTCTTATTTACTTTTTGTTTTTATTCTATTATGTATTTTTTTATTTTTATTGCCATTTGGGAAAAAGTGCGTTTTTTCATCATTTTAAAAATTATCTTCTCGCAAACATATTTTTCTGAATTTTTAGATTAAAATTGTTATGAAGGATGATACTGTTATTAGATAAATACAAAAGTTAATGTTTGATGGCGAAGTAAATTATAAAAGAAGTTCTACTACTTGAATCAAATTAGTTAATGCAAGTACGGACACTTAATAAAGAAACCTAAGATGATGTGTTAGTTTATAATTTATTAGTTAACTTTTGGAGGGTTAAGTTTATTTTGGACATGTTAGTGCTCTTTCTTACATGCATGGGAAATTAAAACTAAATCTTTTTTGGTTTTTTATTGAACAATTCTTTCTTTCAACATATGGAAATGGTTAATAATTCCATATGAAAACATTTTCCTGTGGATTTTATGTGTCATATGTCCCATCTACCTGTACAAAAACTGACCAATGCTGTTATTTATTATTATTTTTCTCCCTTACATCAATAAAGAAAAGGAAAGAAAAAGATAAATTGGATATATTTATTGAGCCACAAATCACATAAAAAATTGAAAGCCACCACTTCCTAATCCAATCTGGGTGGACATCTACCTCTGTTGAGGGGCATTAGGGTCATTTAATAATTCCAACCTATTTAATTTGACGAGTAGCTCTCCTTTCCGGTTACCTGTGACCAAAACTTTTCTTGCGCGATGGCGCAGCGTGCAACGGCTCCAAGATTTCAATTCCGTGGTTTCCCGATCTGCCCTCCGCATTCCTCCAAATCTCTCCCGGCAGCTCCCTCTCTATTCCCTCTCCTCGGACGCCACGGCCGCCGCAGCCTGCCATCGCCCCGGAACCTGTCCCTGGCGCCCTCCTCCCGCGGGAGGCACTTCGGGTGCGGCGCTCCTCGCGCTTCGTTGCCGCAGCAGCAGCAAGGAGCGGCGATTGCGGCCGCGGAGGAGGAGATGGCTGGTCAGTGGGGGAAGGTGTCCGCCGTGCTGTTCGATATGGACGGGGTACTTTGCAACAGCGAGGAGCCCTCCAGGAGGGCGGCGGTCGACGTCTTCGCCGAGATGGGCGTCTCCGTCACGACCGATGACTTCGTCCCCTTCATGGGAACTGGTACGAACTTTTCCTTTCTGTGGCGCAAGAATCGTTCTTTGTCCGTCGCGGATATGCGTCGAGGGTGGTTCTAATGACAGCGGAAAATCTATGTATTTAATAATTAATATGGCAATAAAATTACGCTTTCTCATTTTCTTTTTCTTTTCCATTTTCTGTTGCGTTTTAATTTTAACAGACTGATTAAACTTTTATGCCATTAATCAAGAACTGTAGTACATGGAATTGATTTATGGCGATTGGGCGAAGAAAAGAAAGTACAAACAAGAACGAGTAAAATTTGTCCATACATATCAATAGAACTTCGAGGGGCAATATAGTATCCATATCAATAGAACTCCAATGGATATGTTTGTTTTCTCGAATTTGAATTGTTTCTTATCAGAAAAGAAGCTGTTATCTTTGTGAAAAATCCATGGAATTTATTTTGGGTATTTGTCCATTTGCTTGGTCTGTATGTGCAATAAATCACATAGGCGAAGCCAATTTCCTTGGAGGCGTAGCTTCTGTGAAGGGGGTGAAAGGTTTTGATCCAGAGGCAGCAAAGAAACGTTTCTTTGAAATTTATCTCGCTAAGGTATTATTTGTTGTAATATGCAGTAGTAAATGTCGCCTTCTCGAATGTTCTTTGTAATTCTGAAAGTTGAAGGTATTGCTGAAAGGCTAACTTTTGGTGTCCTGATCTCAGTATGCAAAACCTAACTCAGGAATAGGTTTCCCTGGAGCATTGGAACTCATCATGGAGGTAAATTTTCTTAGATATATAAAACATAATATTCTTGGTTGACAAATGAATAGACTTGATTATCCTTACTTTATAAGAAAAAAAAACAGAATATATATATATATA